>JAZHYW010000905.1:0-185868 GCA_037355805.1 Ixodes ricinus
TCTACTTCCGGTGCTCGTTGGGTGCGGACGGTGGAATCATGAGCTCCGTCGGAGCGTTTGGAACGGCCGGTCTCGGCCGCGGTTTTTCTGCTTATGACGTTCCCCAAGACTACAAGATTCTTCTGCCTCCCCTGACTTCAGGTACCGCTTCTTTGAACTCTGTTTTTCTTCACTGTGACGTGTCGGAGCGGCCATATCAACTCGACGATTTTCGTAACGAGATAGCGCGGCTCGCCGTGCTCAAGGACATCGCAGCGTTCGGCGCCTTTCACATGAATCATGTGTGGATGCTTACGCTTCACTCTTCAGCGGCAAAACAGAAGCTCGTGAAGGAAAGACAGCTTCAAATTAAGGGGAAACTTTGCCTCGTCATCGATCCTGACACCAGCGACGTGAGCCTCAAACTTCACTGGGTGCCGTTTCACGTGCCTGATGAATTCGTCCGGAGGGCTCTCGAACCGTACGGGAAAGTGCTAGAAGTCGCGCGAGACAAAGTACGCTCAGGTTTTTTTGCGGGGATAGAGACGAAGACAAGGCTCGTTCGCATGACGTTGAAAGATGGCGTGACCAAGGAGAGCCTCCCGCATCAGTTGAAAATGCCCGGAGCGAACGCGCTGCTTCTGGTGCCGGGTCGAGCGCCGTTGTGCCTCAGATGCAAGAAGACTGGGCACATTCGCAAGGATTGCCGAGCTCCACGCTGCCTGGAGTGTAATCGCTACGGGCACGAAGCCTCCGACTGTGTGCGCACGTATGCGTCAGTCACTAACGCGGAGGTACCGGAAGAAGTTAGCGACCACATCATGGAAGCTGATGAAGCAGAGGCAACCTATGGCACCGACACTGCTAGCACTTCAGCTGACCCTTTGCCACTAACAGCAACCGACACGGCGGAGCAATCACCTGTAGAAGCAGCCCAGGCAAGGAACGACGGCACGGACACCGAGGGCCCAGTCTCAGGAGCGCTCACACCAGGCACCCCCAGGAGCAAGGAACAGTCCTCAGGAAATTTAGTGTTAAACGAGGAAACAACTGCACCAGAAAGCACTGCAACCTCAGTGCAAGGAGTCGACACTGCAAGCGCTGTGGAACCATCACAAGCAGACGCAAGGGACGGCCTCCCCGGACGAGAGCTCTGCGACTGGTCTGCCTGCAGTCAAATCCCCGATAAAGCTTCACGCTGTGAGTTGAAGTGGAAAGACGCCGCTTTGCGAAAGAGCAGGTTCGACCCAAAGCCCAGAAACCACCCAGACGACCGCACGCGAGGTCACTCGAAACAGTAAGCCTTTCTCCTTTATTGTTTCACCTCGCCGTAGATTAAAATGCGAGGGCCGCTCAAAGTGGCCACATTCAATTGTGTCAGCTTGATAGCACGGAAACGCAAACAGTGGCTGCTAAACCTACTATTGAAGGAAAGGGTTGACATTGCGTTTTTACAAGAGACTAAGCTATCAGGCGAAAAGCACATTGAAGATATGCTATCTTTTTTCGAGCGGCACTTTCTTTTTGTTTATTCGAAAGCCATCGGATACAGTGCTGGCACAGCGTTCCTTCTTCGAAAAGATAAGGGTTTCAAAATCGCTCCGGAATGGGAAACCGACCAAAGCGGCCGTATTTGCTCTATCGATATTATACATGACGATGTGCTTGTAAAACTAGTGGCAGTGCACGCGCCAAATGAAGCTGCGGACCGCAAGGACTTTTTCAAGAACTTGCGGCAATATTTAGATACGCCATGCCCCACCATTCTGGCAGGCGACTTTAACTGTGTGCTGAATGGTAAAGACTCTTCAAATGGCCTTATGCCGGACTCCAGCCGCGTGGAGCTGCGCAAGCTGTTGCGTGATTACGACTTGCACGACGCAATAGAGTCCATTTCGGCAGCTGTGCCGGGCTTCACACATTGGCAGGCGAGCTCGCACGCAAGGATCGACCGGGTCTACGTGTCCAGCGAATTGGAAGCCTCATTGGAAGGTTACGAAGCGCTGCCCGTTGCCTTCTCCGATCACGCGCTCGTAATCGTGCGTCTGGGAAAACGCACCAAATCGCGGCGGACAAGGACCGACTGGAAAAACTGGAAATTGAATGACAGCTTGATAGAGGATGAGGAGCTGAACAATAAAATTAAGGATCTCGTTACGCAAGCAGCTGCATTACAACCTGTGGATGCTGCTAGTTGGGAACAGATGAAAATAAGCCTAAAAATGGAGATTATTCAACACAGCCAAATAAAGGCGCGTGAACGAAAAAAAGATCGACGCGCACTTACAAAATGCCTTAAGCGCTTAATTGAAGAAGAAAACGAGTCCCCAGGGCTCTTTACGGAAGACATCCGCAACTGCAAAGAGCGCCTGCTGGCCATCATGGAAAAGGACTATGAGGGAGCAATGATTCGGTCGAGGGTCCTCGCCGTGGAGAAAGATGAAGTGCCTGGAAAGATTTTTAAAACGAAAGAACGGCAGCGTGCTCAAGGTAATAAGATCTCGCAGCTTCAAGTAGGCCCGGAGATTGTCTCGGAGCAGGACGCCATACAACAAGCGCTCCACATGGCTTTTGAAAAGCTGCTGGGAGTAGACAGTTTTCAAGATGGAGAGCTGTTACAAAGCTTCTTGGAACAGATGCCTTCCATCCCGGCGGATGTTCGAGAAGCCATAAATGAGGACATCACCGAAGCAGAAATTGCCAGCACGATAAAAGAGCTGTCTCCTCGAAAATCTCCTGGCGTGGATGGCCTTGGAGCGGCGTTCTACAAAAAGTTTGCAGATCTAATGGTTCCTATTCTCTGTAGGGTTTTCTCCGACATCCTTGCACGAGGACTTCTCCCTCCTTCCATGCGGCAGGCGATGGTAGTCCTCATTCCCAAGAAGCGCTCTCCTCACAGTTGTCCGAGCGTTGAAGACTTCCGGCCAATAAGCATCCTCACGACGGACTATAAAATTCTAGCGAAGATCTTAGCGAAGAGGCTTGACCGGGGCATTCGCTGCGTGGTTGGTGACCATCAAGCTTATGGCATTCGAGGTAGAAGCATCCAGGACAACCTGCACATGATGAGAGTCATGTGCGAAGACGCCTTAGTGGAGGGCAGCCCCCTGGCCGCGCTCCAAGTGGATCTCAGCAAGGCCTTTGATCGTGTCTCTCACAGGTTCCTCTTCCGGCTGCTGGACCATTGTGGCATAGGTGAGACGCTCGGCAGATACGTCAGGATCTGTTACAAGAATATATCGACCAACATCAAGGTGAATGGAGGCCTCACCAAACCTATCCCCGTCCACTCATCGGTTCGTCAGGGCTGCCCTATGTCGCCGGTGTTGTTCTCACTCTATCTTGAACCATTGTGCCGGCGCATCATCAACGACAGTGCCATCAGAGGATTCAACTGGGCGCCAAGTCTGCTAAAGGTACTTGCATACGCAGACGACTTAACTTTGTTGTGCTCCTCACGCAGTGAAGTTGAACTAGCGCTGAAGCACGTTTCGGACTTCTGCAGTGTGTCGGGTGCTAGACTGAACGAAAAGAAATCGACCGGTGCGTGGTTGGGAGCCTGGGACGCTCGCCCTGAGAGCTTTCTGGGCATCTCATGGGGTTGTGCAGTGACAGACTATTTAGGCATAAGCTTGGCCCCCGAGTGCCTCAGGACTGGGGACTCAGGTATCCATATGAAAAGTTTGCATGCCAAAGCACAGGACTGGTATGGGAGATATTTGTCTTTCTTTAACCGTAGTAGGGTCTGCAATTCCGTATTTTTTCCTACCGTGTGGTACGCGGCACAAGCGATGCCTTGTAGGATTATTGATGTTCAGAAAGTGAACCGGTTCTGTGCTGTGTACATATGGGACTCTAAGTTCGAGCGCATGCGGCGCAGCAATTTGTTTCTTTGCCGTGAGAAAGGTGGTCTCGGTCTAGTGAATGTTCAACTGAAGCTCCAAGTGCAGAGATTTATTTTTTTTCGCAGTCAACGCAACGAGCATTTGCGGAAAGCAATTCAAAAGCATGGCGGAAAATGCACAGCTCAGTGGATGCCGGTACCTAATGAATGGTCCGAGCGAGTTTGCACGCTCAGATTCTACAAAGAAATTGAGCGAGCATTGAAAACCTTTCACGCGATGTTTTCGGACGAATACCTGGCAAAGGTGAAACGTCGCAGATTGTACTGGGATGCCCTGGAGCTGCTAACCCCCGTGCCCATGTACCGCGCGAACCTTCGCGACACATCGTCCAGTGTTTTTAAAAGGCTTTCGTTCTACCCCGTTAAGACCGGCACAAAGGACTTTTTCTTTAAGTTTCATACTGAGGTTTTACCCGTCAAAACCTGGCTGGACAAGAAGGGCTTCTTTGTGCCATGGTCAACGAATTGTGCGCTATGCCCCTACGAGGAAGACCTGAGACATGTGTTCTTTGATTGCACGAATGCTCAATTGTTCTGGGCCCAGCTAAGACAAACGCTTCAGGTCCAGCTCTACCCAGAATGGGAAAGCTGTAAATTTTTGGAGTTTGGCAACGGCACAAACAGAAGTTGTCTCGAGACGCTAGCCCTCCTTGGTCTCCATGCTATATGGCGCTCAAGGACAGATCACCTCCTGGTGGCAGTAGGTGGGAAACCTGCTTGGCGCCATTTTGTTGATGGCTTCCAGCATGTTTCTTCAGTCCTCAGTGCGAGAGAGTGGGCAGGATATGACGACTGGAAGGCGTTCCAAAAGCGTTTGTCGTGGCCGAGTTTCTGAGACTTTTTATGGTGCCCACCGGGGTCGCTTCTGTATGTGGATCGATGTAACCGGTTCGTGGCCCCGACACTCTCCGAGGACAGATCGAATGTCAAGTGTGCTCTGCCTCCGCCACATGAGTTGGGGCTTTTAACATGTACATAGCATCACAGTTTTAAATAAAAAAAAAAAGGCCTAGCGGTTATCGCGCCTGCCTCCCACGCGAAAAGCCCAGGGTTCGATTCCTGGCAGCGGCGGATCTTTTGTTTATGCTCTGCAATTTAGTGTTCTGGCAAATTCGAGAATCCGTGTTGCTTGTTCGAGGTGCGAATGTTCTACGCGTCGAACTTTCTGCGCCGATTATTCCAGAAGCTCACGCGTGTACATAAGGGGCTTCGCGTAGCGAGCCAGAGTCAGTTTCGCCTGAGCGTTCGATCTCTGCTGCTTCGCCGCCTTCGACGCCTGCGACGCTCTGTTGTCATCTTTCTTTTTTCCTTTTATTTTTGGGCACAAGTTCGCCCGATTAAACGTTCAGTTTACTCAGTCATTCGCCGCCTCATCACTTCTCATTCGTGACAATATAATGACATACCTCGAATATAAAATTCGCCTACAAATATCTTAAAGGGCTCATGAAACAAATTTTTGACTGGGGTAAATGAATTTAGATTGGAATTTTACTAATAGCATATCGTTTAGTGGGCCAAAAGAAAGAAGGTAGAATGTCAAAGGTCTAACATTTGGTACGAAATTTTGAAAACACAGCGGACTATTTCGTACCTCCTTCCCTTCGTAAGCTCTCTGCCTTTTCACCGTGATACATCCGCGGTACCCAAAGCGCGTCACCGGGCCCAAACGCACGCCACACGACACCGGACCTCACTTTTTCCCTTCACCCCTAAGCTTACAGTGCGGTGGAAGCTATGCGCTTGCCGGACAAATCAGCCGCCTCTTTTCTTCACCTGACCTCATTCTCTGCACCTGGGTATGCGCGAGGGAGCATGATCACGTGGCTAAAGTGTGGCTGGCCCAGCGAGCACGTAGCTTCCATAGCACTACCACCTTAGTGTTGAGCAGGGTGGGGAAAGCAACTTTTGTCCGAATTTTGAGCGACGGGCCAACCTTCTAGGGGGAGGATGGCTGTGTCCGGATTAGGGATGTCGCGAACCACCCTAGGTTCGATTTCGAAAGGTTTCGATATTTTCAAAGCGAACTGAGGTTCGCATTCGAAAAATTTCGATACTTTCGTACCGACGAAGGTTCGAAATCGAAAAATTCGCAACTTTCAATCACAATGAAGTTTCGAATTCGAAAAGTTCGAAGCTTTCATGGTTTCTAAAATTTCGGGTTCGAATATTTCGAATATTTTTTTACTTGAGTTTCGATAAATTCGAAGATTTCGAACTTTTCTAACTTAGAAATTCGAGATATTCGAAAAATTTAAATTTGCTGGGATCTGAAGTTCGAAAAATTCGAAGATATCAAAATTCTTGGGATATAAAATTCGAAAAATTCGAACGCTTCGAATTTTTATAGACATGAAGTTCGAAAACTTCGAAGATTTCGAATTTTTTTTCGACATAAAGTTCGAAAAGTTCGAAGGTTTCGTTCTCCTTTAAAGCTAATATTGAAAAAAAAACTTCGAAGATTTTGAATCTTTTTTATGTGCTGGAATATTTGCCAGTGCAGAGTGACGTGTGACCATAGATCAGTAATTTTGACCGCCAGCCCGGGAAGGGGGGGGGTCTTTAACGTGCATAGCGCAGTAGTGATCACACGAACACACTGTTTTACGATACTCATCCTGTTCGGAACGGCCACGGGCGGGCAGGAGGTTGAGGCTCAAAAAACCTTGAAGCGACCTGGCAAAGTACCTCCCCACCCCTTGCACGCTGGTAGTAATCCGATCGAACGCCGCCCGAGTGACGCTGGCATATAGTAAGTTTAGTTTGTAATTGTCCTGGAGGTTTATTTTCCGGGACGGAGGAAACTCCTCGCAAAAAGCACAGAAGCCGACACAACTCGAGGTGCGTTCTACGATACAAGTGGTGTCGGAAGAGGAAAAACGGGGGAGGGGGAGGTGCTCTAGCCCCCCTTCCCCCTTCCAGAAATTTCGGACTGTTAAAGAAAACAATACGGGAAAAGAGGGCGTGGTCGCGCTTATTTTAATTTGAAATTATTTATGTATATATATAGCTACTGTCGCTCTTCACTGCATAAAAGATCGCGTAGAATCGTCATTTTCGGAAACTCGTTGTCAGAAGGCACTACTTGTCACATGCTTAGAGGTTCGGAAGTTCAAAGCTATAACTATAAAGATCCCGCCGGAAGTGTTGTATTCTTGTTTATTCAGAAGCTCAGAACTTCGAAACAAGTTTCTGCTACCAAAATGTCTACAGACTAAAAGAAACACCTCCCAAAAACGTAACGCAAAAACAAAAAAAATTTTTTGATGACGTGTTGAATTTGATTAATATTAGAAATCTTCCCCCATGAGTTAATTTATTCCTCATTCCACATTATTTTGTATTCTGCAGATGGCAATTATATGTACTGTCTGGGGTGTTAATTTAAATGCGGTACCTCAAACAACTTAGAGGAAAAAAAACACGTTTAGGACATAATTGCCCGTAGATACATGTTTGGACATTTCTTGGAAACTAATATCGAATAACAATAATCACATCTTAAGACGACACTTACCTAGGCTATACATAGATCATTCTTACAAAGTTTAACATCTCTACCGTAAATAGCTTCGGCTTTAGCGCGCTTCAAATATGGCACAAACGACAATCGTCAAAAACCCGTCGTCCTTCCTCGCCCCTTCGGGAATTTATTTCTTTAAAACTGAGCTTGCCAGAACATTGTAATAAGCGGCATTGTCTTTCGGAAAGAACGCAGCACCACATGTAAAAATTCGAGAAAAAAAATTACGATTGTACCTCACTACTTGAATTCAAATGAAACCGTCCGCCGGTCTTTCGAAGTTCGACGGACGTCGAACTTTTACCCTAAAAGTTCGAAGTTCGTCGAACTTTTAATTTTTCAGGATTCGAAAGTTCAAAACTTTTTGAATTCTCTTGATAAATAGGTTCGAAAGTTCGAAAATTATCGAATTCCTTGGCGTAGGAAGTTCGAAAGTTCGAAAAGCTTCGAACTTTTAAGTGCAAGAAATTCGAAAGTTCGAAAATCATCGCAGTTTTTGGTCTATCAAGGTCGAAAGTTCGACAAGCATCGAATTTTGCAGCATAATAAATTCGAAAGTTCGAAAAGGATCAAACTTTCTAGCGTAATAAGTTCGATGGTTTGAAAAGCGTCGAACTTCTTAGTTTTACAAGTTCGAAAATTCGACTTCTGTCAAATTTTTCGATATACAAAGTTCGAAAATTCGAAATCTTTCGGACCTTTCGATCCGCTCGATTCGATCATCGAAACTTCGGTTCGAAAAAATTTCGCGGCATCCCTAGTCCGGATACACAAATGTATTTGATCCGAGCAAGAGGGGAGTCCCACCTTTCCGTCTTTGTGAACTGTTTGGTAGAATGCGCGATTTATGAGTTGAGGAGGAAAGCTAAACAGGAAAAAGTTGAAAAATTGATTTATGATCTTTTTAATTCTACATATAAAATGAAAATTAGTAGTGCTCCGCGTGGAGCCGGACTTTTTTTTACTGCGGTTCTTGATGTGAAAACGGGTATAGAAGTTTTTGCAACGTGATTGATTTTATCCCATGTAGAATGGCGTTCACATTGAAGTTTGAGCAGTGCTGTGGTGACATCGTTTAATTTCGAAATAACTGACGTAATAACCAAATTTTATACATATATGAGAAACGACGTTGTCCACAGGCTACATCAACGTCAATAAACGTTGCTTTCAAAAGGAGCAAAGACATTTCAAGAGTTGGTCAGTATCATACATCCCTGTCGTATCTAATGTATTGTAATATCATCAAACTTACCTAACGCACGAATAACTCTAAATCAGACACCTACACGTTTTGTCGCGATTGTCTCCATTTGAATTCTAAAATATCACAGCGCTCTGCGCCAAGTTAAAAAATTAAACCGCAAACTTGCGTACGTTTTTTTCGATTTTTGGCTTTCGACGTTCCTAATTACGGCGTGTTCTGGTAAGAACCGATTTTGATAAACAAAATCATAGGAGAATGTTCTCCGTATTTCGCCACTGTTTCAGTGGTGAAATACCCTTGGTTTGAGAACTACGGGGGCTGGGGTCTGTTTCTGCTTTGAATCTAATTAAATAATACAATTGACTGTACAAAATATATATATATATATATATATATATATATATATATATATATATATATATATATATATATATATATATATATATATATATATATTTACGGGTTTCATGACAACATTGTGAATCAAACAACAGTGCAGTAGCCACACATTTTAGGTATTTGCTGTCTGTACTCAACATCCTTGATGACAACATCGACGGATGGTACACCTGGTTAACCCATCAATTGGCATGGCAAATACTATACAGGGCGTTGGAGTTTAGTAGTACACGGATAGTCTCAGAGTTTCCTTCGATCTTATCATTGCGATTGTGTCGTTCATTCTGTAGAACACGGCAAAAGCAACCGGGGCCTTGATGTCCATAGTTTGGCGTCATATTCAAGATTCTGCGAGGTCAAAATATTGTCAGTGTCTACTGTGACAAACGCCACATTGTAAATGTTTTATAACGGACATAATGACTAGTGGTTATATTTAAATGGTGAGTGATGATTTATTTCAGAGCTAAAATGGAAACTCTACACATTTTCAAACAAGCCGTATGGCCGCCGCCATTACTGCAATTGTCATTACCCTTAGCCTCTAAAAACTTTCTGCCACCATCTTGGGCATTAATAACCTGCTCAGCGCGAATTCCCCCTTTGCTCTGCATTCTAAGTTTTTTGTGTCCTTTCGTGGAAGTTGACAATTTATTTCCTTATTCATGCTGCATGCCTGTTTTGTTTATTTTATTCTTTTCTGCTCGGCACTCACGTGAAAAGAATAGAATAACATCGAATGGCGGGGAATTCGAAATTGTGAACAATAAAAACTGTTCATCGCCAGGATAATCCCTAGAAAATACCTCTCAATCTTCGACAAAAATAAATAAAAAATAGCTGTTCGAATTGGGTTGGAAGTCGGAACAGACATGTGCCCATTCATACGCTTTCGGGATCTACAAAAATGAATTTCTCCACAAAAGTGCTCAAGACGAGTTGCTCTTGGATTTAGTTCAATCGTCATGAAGTCATGAAGTATTATACACAAGGTATTATACACAAGGTAAAGAATGGACACTGCCATCGGCCCCAGTGGCCCATGACACCATGTAGCGCACATGGCGTGCGGAATTAAGGTTGATGTGGTCGCAGTTCTTGTATGGGTGGTTTCGCTTTCGGCGATTTGGTCCACTGGCATGCAATCAACCGCGGTATCTTATTATTTTAGTTCTGAATTTGGCTGAAATATTTTTTGCCTGCAAAAATTGTCATGAACTCAAGAATTTCACACTCTGTGAAGTAAAAATGAACTGAAATAGTAGCTCAAAGTTATATGTTTCCCTTTTCAAAACATTGACCCTATATATGCCCTGATGTATCATGCTTATGGAACACTCGGGAGAAAAAAAAGAGAAAGTGATTCAGGCACAAATTATTTTAAACTCGCTTCTCAACAAATCAAGCAGTTCTGACGCAACGTGTTTTATAAGATAGTGATTATTTTTTACAAACAAAACCAAAAAAAGTCCGAGAATCTAACCTAATTAACGAGAAAATTTTCAAGGGATAAACATCTGTCACGATCATTTATATTTACCAAACAAGAACATGTGACATGATAATTTAACAAACTCAAACAAGACTACAACTTGATCATAAAGTATCGAAGTCACATAATGAAACAATATATTTCTCATCTTCCCCAAAGATCATCGGCTAACAATTTGTATTATACTGCCCTGAGGCAGGTTTCACATAAGTTTTGAGAAATGAATTCAGCATACTCTCAACATTTGTTGCTTAAAATATCAAACACAAATACCAAGATACGAGCAGCGGTCATAATATTGGTGCAGTGTGGAAACAAAATACCGGCACAATTTGTGTTGCGAAAGAAGGGTACACCTCTGTATTCTCGGCACCCTCAAAAGGTTTCTAGGCGTAGTAAAACAAAATTTGTTAGAGCGCCCAATTTATACTGGCCCAACCCGTAAAAAAAACAGAATTTCGCGAAGTCTTTTTTTTTGTATTTGAAGGGTAACAATGCAAAGGAGATCCATGCTGGCCTGATGGCAGTGTAGTTCGCCAATTTTCATCGTATGACATCCTAGTTGAGTGGCGCAGTTGCGTGATTTCTCATGAAGAGCTCACTGGGTGGGACGCGTTTTTATGACAATAACGAACTGATTGGCGATGTTGAATACTTCCCAAAGAGACAAAATCAAATTCAAATTGTCAAACCAGGCCATCCGCCAGCTAATCTCTTGGTCAGAGAAGTATGCCGCCTCGGGTGGTGCATATGTGGACGAATATCGCCACCACGGACGCAAGTGACCGCCCCTATGTTTGGGCATAGCAATGGTACGAACTTTATGACCGCCCGTTTTATATTTAGGGTATACAGGGTGTTTCACGAAAGATGGACAAATTCGATATTGCGAAAACTACGCGTCGCAACAACAACAAAAAATACTTGTGTCGTTTTGTCCTGGACCAGGGGCCTATTTAGTAAAAGTATTAAAGTCCGGGATAATAAGATTGTTAATTATTTTTGAGTAATTAACTTTTTAAGATTCTGTTTAATGGCATGGTTTCAATTAGAGAATCCTCAGCATCATAAAAAAACGCTAAATTAACAAATTGCAGATCGATAGTAGGCACGCAGCATTTTACGGCTTTCTGAAAAACCCCACAAATTCGACGGGTTTTTGTTTCGGTTATCGGATCTCGACCCCGGCGGCATCTCGCCCCGTGGAAAGATAGTGCATCAAACCTCTGCTGCGCTGTCATCGCGAGACACAGCAGAGGCTGGTAGCACTATTTCTCCAAGGGGCGCGGTGCCGTCGGGGCCGAGATGCGCTCCGATAGCAAACCGAAACTTAAAAACTTGTCGAATTTGTGGGGTTTTTCAGAAAGCCGTAAAATGCTTTGAATGCCTTCTATCGTTCTGCAATTTGTTAATTTAGTGTTTTTTCATGATGCTTAGCAATTTTCTAATTGAAATCATTCCCCCACACACACTATTAAAAAGTTAATTACGCAAAAAATAATTAACTACCTGATTTTCCCGGACTTCAATAATTTTTCTAAATAGGCCCCTGGCCCAGGACAAAAACGACACAAGCCGTCTTTTGTTGCGACGTGTAGTTTTCACGATATCGAATGGGCACACCTTTCGTGAAACACACTGTATATTCGCTATGCAAATGTACGAAGTGCGAACTGCACTGCTGAATTAAATACTTTCTAGTTACATACACACAACTGAATTTAAAAAAATACACCATTACCTTTTTAATTTGTCTATTTGTCTACCGAAATGCGCAGACATGAATCGAACTTTATCGAGGTGCCTGGAAAAAAACGACATGCCAAAACGGTTTATATTCGTCAAGCCATGTTTAAAAACCTTTTGTGCCAGTCGTCCGGTTGCAGAGACGGAAAGAACCGACGCCCGGCAGTGTTTCAAACAGAACAGCACACCCATTTGGTATATGTGCTACACGTTTTACAATGGAAAGCAAATGCGATTCAAGCTGCTTGATGAAATCGAGAGCAGCTATGAGAGTGCACCTTGATTCCCAAACAATTCACCAGGCACATTATATGTTTTCATTATTTGGAAATACTGGTGCTGTGCTGGCACGTTATCAGACTTGTCCTTCATGAAATCGCAACGCAGTCTTGTGTGATTGTTTCTAGAAAAGTTTACAAGACAACATCCAACATGTAATGTATAAGAGTCGTCAATTACACTTGAATTTTTGTGTGAGGCAGTTCTGAAATATCATTTAACGGAGGTAAGTTGTTTACATAAAAAGAGTCCACATTATCTGAAATAAAAGCGTCCAGGGGAGGGAATGCTGACATCTCTTGAAGAAGGTCCGTCTTGTCATCCTCTACATTGCCTCTTTTTGGCAGTTTGAAGGGTATTTTACCCCAATGTGTTTCAGTAATGCAGTGAACTGATACACATTGGGATTGGTATTGCATCCTTGCATGTGCCTAAATGTTCCAAACAAATTCGCATGAGGATCCTGTTGCACTTTATATCTAGGAAGAAAACTGAAGTTCAAATTAGTTGAAATGTATGCCCGAAGCACGATATTTTTATGGTAATTTGACCCGTCGTGATGGTTTGTCGTAGCCGTTTTATTCGAATGGCTTCGTGTCACTTGGTCGGGGAATCCACGATATGGGTAGCTATACCCTGCTAACGGCAGAGCACAATTCATTTGCACATGCATGAGACGACGTGTGTTCGGTTTTCGGCCAATTTACTGGGGAGCTGTTGGTGGCACGTGAGAACAGACCGATCTCACCAAGTGTTCGGTGCATGCGTGAAGCCGCCATAACTTTAGTTCACAATAGGCAGGCGGCAGTGCCCGATACTGTTCGTTTCGTCTCGTGCTTTTCACGCGCAGAGCTCCAGTGAGGTTCGGGCACGTGCAGAAAGACTAAAGTTCCCTCGATGTATTAGGGCAGCAGTGGCGTAGTCAAACTGGCTGGTGAGATTGGTCTATCGGTTATGAAGTTCCTGCAGTGAGATGACAGCTCTTCGATATCACGGTCTATTACGGGCTACCTAAACATCTTTGCGCAATCGATTTCACTGACGACGAACCTTGGTGCGATGCACGCAGACGTTGTAGCATTCTCTCTTATGTTTTGGCCGGGGTGACCACTAGAGTTCCCCAGCACACCTGCTCGTGCGCCACCGATAACTATATCGTACGATCATGAAAAGGCAGCAAGGGCGGCTCTAGCAACTTTCGCCTTCTATTCCCGCCATGAAGTATCTGGCGTTTGACACGAGCTAGTGCGGATTCAGTGGCTCTAAGATCTTTCAGTTCCAGCGTTATCACCACACCCTTGTTCACGCATTCCAGAGCTTACACATATTCCAGGGGTTCACCTTTGGTAGCCAGCTCCTTTGACGGCAGTGGAAATCTGCTGAGGGCGTCCTGATCTAGAAGCTGTCTCCCTGGAATGTACCGCAGCTTGTAGTGGTAGATACCCAAGTATAGCGCCCAACGTTGGATGCGAGCGGCTGCCACTGTTGGCGTCTGATGGTCCGCTCCGAGGAGGACCAGGAGTGGCTGGTGGTCGATGAAAAAGATGAACTCTGGACCTAAACGCATTCCCGTAATTTTGTAATGTCAAACAGAGGGGCCAGCGCTCTCTCACTAAAGTTAGAAACAATTTCGTTCAGCTTGTGTTAGTGTTCTAAATCAGGGGTCGTCAACCTTTTGCAGCGGAGGGCCGAGTTGTCACGAAGCCGACACGGAGGGGCCTGACGGCAAGTCGCGAAGAGGAGGGGGGGGGGGAGAGGGCAGGCAAAAAGTTCGAAAAGCAAGTTAAGACGTTCTTTGCCCAAGTATAGAGATGCCGGACAATGCCAAATGGAAGCGCTCCTTGTTCCTGTCTAGCAGAATGTATGGTCTTAACTTCCGAATGGTTCTTTGGTCTGCGAGGAAGCTGAAGGGGGTGGGGGGTTCTTTCTGGGTCGTGCCGGGGGCAGCATAAAACTGCCCCGCGGGCCGTGGGTTGCCAACCCCTGTTCTAGATCAAAGGTCTCCAAACCTTTCGGTTAAGGGGCCAGACTGTGGATCTCTAGCAGTCTCGAGCACTCCTGTACGCGTTCCTGAAAAAAGTAACAAATTATAATTGCAATGACTTCCTTGAAAAATGCATCTGATTACAGTAATTAATCACTGCATCCAAAAGTAATGGAGAAATTGCCTTGAATTGGTTGATCACTTTTCAGGTCACGTTTTAACGCCATTTCGGCAATTGGATCCGAGCCCGATGCCGAGAGTCCTTTGACGCTTTGATTGGACACGATGCCCAACCGAGCACTGAGGCAGCACTCGTGTCCAATCCATGTCTTACTCTTCACTCGATCTCACTCGGACGCCAAGATGCTAGTGTACAAACTTCGATGTTTTTAGGTGGCGTCGGCTGAGGAGGATAATTGTAGAAAGAGATACGGGTAAGGCACAGGCGTGGATGCGGAAAGGGCCTGAAAATACTGAAAATCGTGCATCAAGAGGCGGCACCAAAACGACAACGACGTAATAATAACAGATAATTACGCGTGCGCCGAGCTGCTGTCGCTGGGACTAACGGTACGATATAGCGTTAATGCAAGTCGAATTTTTCCAGCAACAGCGGTTAGTGGTAGCCTGCCAGGAAATTACATGGTAGTCCTTTGAGAAAACAGAAAATGACCTCATTAATCGCATGGTTGCTCCCAGCAGTCTCTGAGTTTATGTGAAAACAAAAAGTTCCGTCTGTCAGGCCGCATTCGAAACAGCAACTTATGAATGACGCTAATTGTTTCCCTTAAAATTAACTGTCCTACGAGCTGAACTATCAACTATTTTATTATACCTTTGTTCTCTGAACTCTGAACGACATTTTTGTTTATTGCATGAAAATATAAACAGCAGGACACAATTCATGTAGAGTAGTTGGAGCAATGGAAACGGTGCCTCGTTGTTGACTTTATTTTTTTTTCATGAGTGTCAAGTTATTGAATAATGAAACCAGCCAATAACTATACCGCGACCATGGTAGACTTTTTTTTTAACTTGTGCTACTAACGGAATAAATTGTTGACGTACAGTAGTTGGCGTACGTAGGTACGGCGTTCTATAACTCCATTCGCGATTCCCTTGTGCTATACAAACATAAGATCATAGTAAGTATGAGAAGGTGAAAGTCAAAAAGTCCCATTTGAGGGATGTACACATCGCGACACTGTTAGCGCGAACAGGACATCGACGCATTTTCGCATTTAACTTCTAAATAGTATTAGTGAGCACGAAATTTTATCGCTTACTTTATAGAACTAAATGAGCTCTTTCCTTAGCAATAATAACTTGGATGACATGCCTTGGTTTCAAAGACAAAAACTAGAAAAAACGGCGATCGCTTGTTCGCGCTAACAGTGTCGCGCTCTGTACGTGCCGAACCAACTACGGGCATCTGGCACGCCCCAGCGGAGGACTGAGGGTTAATTTGGACCACCTGGATGGTGGTTCAGCTTTCGGTTGCACATTTTGGTGTGCAACCGAAAGCTGGATTACACGGCGGCTGCCTCGCAATAAGCCCCCATCAAATTGAGGGCACCTCGGCCGAGATTTGAACCCGGCCACCTGGAAATCCGTAGGCCGGCGTTCTCGCCTCGGGGCCACCGAAGCGGCCATAAGTAATATAGAGCGGCGTAGTCAACTTCTGTGTTCTAGAAAGCTCAATAGATGCGGGAAGATAGCGACGTATTTTTATAAAGTGCGCTCAAAACGTGCAAAAATAAAACACAAAGAAAAAGAATGCGATGCGTCTATGCAGTTAATAAAACGTGCGCCAAAGGTTCTGGTACTTGGCGCAAGAAATTCTTTGCAAAATCAAGTGAAACAAGTTAACTCTACATGGTGCAAAATAACCTTTTTCATTCAGAAAGTCTTTAGTCAGAAGCACAGAAGAGTGCAACTTAAAAAAAAGGTTTTGGCTGCTGGTGGAATGCCCATCCTATTTTCTCGGCGTACTTCGTCCTGGCCTGGGCTGTCATTGAACACTGTTCGATTAATTGGTGTTGGAAATGGAAAATCCACAAGGTCTCGCGGAAGCTTTGCCTAATCAGAGTAGCCGAATTTTCTCTGGGGAATCGAACTGCCAAAAATATAAAAGTATGAAAAACCTTCTTAAGAGAACCCGATAACCTCGTGGTTCGATCCCCATCCCCGGTCGATGAAACTTTAAAGTCGGAAGGAAGTCTGTCAGTGTGTTTGTATGATTTCGCGGTGAAAAAGGGTCTACTGGTCTCTCAGAAAACATAAATCTTGCCACCAACTGGCAGATAAATAAATGCAGCAGAGAAATTCCACCAGCTGGGATGCGACGAAAGAAATATTTCCGTAGCATTGGTTCCCAGGTGATTTTACAAACAAAAACAGCGAATATGCGGTGGAATTTCCGAGTCTTACGTATTGCGAAGTGCAGAACTTGCGCGACATGCAAAACTTGGCTACAGAAACACGTTGCAGACGGCCGACGCAATCAAGATTGACACATTCTGATGGGTCTACTGCTTTGTACGTATATGCAGGTCTATGGACACAGCCCAGTGGGCCCAGCGCTTCATGCGCATTTTTAGGTCTGTCGCCGCTCCCGACTGGTAGGTAGTGCTCCTTCTGAAGTGTTGTATGGGCAGTCCAAGGTACTCGCAAGGTGTGCGACCCCAAAATATTCCGTCGTATTCGGTGAGAGTTGTGACACTAGAGCTTTGCCTGAATCCGTGACACTTTTCCAATTTCACTGCCGCTCCAGTGTCTGCATATTAACTGCGCGCCAGCGACACAACGTGACTGATACTTTCAATGCCCATACAGAAGAAGGCAATGTCATTTGCGTAGGCGAATATTTTGATTACCGCACTGTGAAAGTTGTGATCAAAAACGTTTTCGTTTTCATATATGATTTGACATAGTGGCTCCATGTAGAGGGGATAAAATCAAGGGGGACAGGGGATATACCCTTGCGGCACAGATGAACATATTGAAATGCTTTTCGATACGGTATTATCACTAACCAGGTTTGTACGAAAAACTGAATACGCCATTCATACACCTTGTGAAATTATCCATCCAACGGCAACGTGCAGCAGAACCCTGAACAGTACATTGAGCTGAACACCGTCAAACGCTTTTTGTAAATTAGTTTGCAGCATTGCCCCTTCGCCGCCTCTATTAGAAACAATTTCCAACAATCCCCGGGCTACTTGGACATTGATTTGTATAGAGCTTTCCAGACATATACGGTGTACGGCACACAATTTAAGAAATTGACTAGCTTGTAAAAGATTAATGTTTTACTAATTATTATTTATTTGATACATTTATTAGGATGTAATAAAAGGGGTCGTCTGAGTACTTTGCGGAGTACTCAAATTACTTTTAACCGTTACTTTCTTCCCCTTTCTAATAGTGTCCTTTTCTCTACAACTTTTCTACCAAAAACTCCTCGAACCAAGTCTCGGAGGGGAGGAAGGTTTACCAAAAAATCGTGAATTAAAGATATAAGTAGTTTTTAGTTCTCTTATTCTAGTCCAAAAATAAACAGTACCATGGACACGCGTTCTCCAGCGGGCAGAAAATCCTGTCATTTACAAAATGTGAAGAATTAAAAAAGTAAATGATATTTTCTTAAGTAATAGCCAATTACTTTTTTTCTCAAATAAGCAAGTAATCTAATTGAATACTTTTAACTAAGATTAATTGTAGTTGTAATCGTTCGCTTCTTTGGCGTAACGTGTGCAAATAGGCCATCCTCTGATTCCATTTGTTTAATGTTCCCCCACTCAGAAACTGAGCAAGAAAGACGGGCCCACGAAACCTACAGGAAATGAGAGACCAGGGGAAAACGACTGACTCAACCGGCCATTCATAGAACTACTTTTTTTTCTCAATTGCTGAGGCTTATTTTTGCATTTTTGCCGCGTGTACTCTAACCCCAAGCGTAAGAGATAAGGGCGCCAGACGGACCTTGCCTAGTCAGCCTTGCCCTCGCTGTTTTCCTAACCTTCTAGGGCGAGACTGACCCGGCAAGGCATTCTAGATGAACGGAGAAGCGTATCTTCTCGATCATGCACGCGGAATTACTCCACCTTCAAAAGCGCAACGTCCCGATGCGACATAAAACAAAACAAAATAATGGTCAGGTAAAAAGGTAATCTGAAAAACAAAACGCTCTCAGTAGTACCGCGCGTAGAATGGCTTGAGTCGAACGAGGTGAACCACCTCGGGTCGGGGTCGGGGTCGGCGTCGTACTGATGTTTACATGCCGTCGGGCACCACTTTGTAGTTGAGCTCCCTGAGGCGATGAAGTACGTTGTACGGTCTGAAGTACCATTTCAGCAGTTTTTCGCTGAGGCCGCGGTGATATATGGGAGTCCACGCCCACACACTCTTTCTGGGCTGTAAGTGAACGTCCTGATGACGAAGGTTGTAGCGGTCAGCGTCAACACATTGTTGGTCTTGAATCCGGAGTGGGGCGAGCTGATGAATATCTTCGGCACGTGGAGCAGCCATCTGTTCGTCGTCGCTCCAGTTGCCAGCTGGCTCGTGGGGCACCATCGCCTCTGGCGTTGTCGTTTCTTCCCGACCGTGTATGTACCAGCTGCAAAGGTGTAGCTCCAGTGGTCTCTTGAACCGCGGCGTTGTAGGCAAATGTGACGTAGGGTGAGATTAAGACCTCATCCCACGTCTTCTGCTCCACGTCGACGTATGTGGCGATCATGTAGGCGATGGTCTGTTTAGCCGTTCTGTCAGCCCGTTCATCTGCGAATGGTACGCCGTCGTTCGATAATGGCTGGTGTGGCTGAGCCGAAGGATATCTTGAGATAGCTGGGCAAAAAACGACGACCCTAACTCTTTAATCAGTACTTCGGGGGCACCGTGCCTGATGACGATCGGTTGAATGAAGAATCTTGCAACTTCCACTGCAGTGCCCGATGGAATGGCTTTGGCATTCGCCTACCTTGTGACGTAATCGGTCGCGACGATGATCCTTTGGTTTCCTTGCGTCGATGGTGGGAACGGTTCAAACAGGTCCATTGCGATCTGCTGGAAAGGCCTTAGTCGGGGGAGTGATCGGCTGCAGTAGTCCTTCCAAATTCGTCAGTGGTTTTTAGCGCTGTTGGCATTTGCGCCAAGATCGGACATAGAGGTGCATAGTCTTCGGAAGCTTCGGACAGTACTATTTTTCTCGAATTCGTGCGAAGGTTCTACTGTAGCCCAGGTACCCCACCGTCGGATCCTCATGACACGCTTGGAAGACTTGGGAGACTTGTCGTTGCCGTCGATAACAACGTTGAGGATGTTGGACACCGTTACGGAATCGTCGCTCCAATGTATGGCGTCGGTCGAATGGGTGGTCTGCGGCGTTCTTGGAGGCTGCTTACGTCGTCGGTCTACGGCAACTCCGCCTCCAGACGTTTCCGAGCTTAGCTTTCTCAATGGGAAATGGGAGACAGGCTTTCTCGTCGGGACCAATGGAAAGCTGATGCAGGACCTCGGGGTGACGGCGAGCGGGAACCTCGTTGAGAAGCTGCAGCAGGACAAGGCGGACGACAAAGGTACACCTCGATTCCATGAGGACGCTCGCCGTAATGTGGGCGGGAGTCGTTCGGGTGGCACCCGCGCAGTCCGAGTTGCCGGTAGGGGCATCGCCGGCAGATCTGATCGGTTTCTGCACAGTGAAAACAGATCGGGCGGTGATCAGCCGTTCTTTACACGTCCGTCTTCCTGAATGCAGGGCGCTCCGAGCGAGCGAACTGAGGGCGTTTGTTTTGGCGTTGGTAGTACAGCAGCGATGGAGGATCATGTCAGGTAGGCGCCTCAGTGTGGACGACGAGCCACGGTGGCATATGTCAGGGCCGATGCTTCCTGTGCGGCGTTGCCAGATACTTCTGGCTGGAATGTCCGTTGGAGCTATCTGTGGACCGTGTCGACGATGGAAAGAGGTGCTGGACGACCAGCGGCAGGGAGCAGCTTTCGGAGCTGCCCTCGAACGACTGCCCGGATGATGTCGCGAAGGTTGTCGCCTCCGGCGCTGAGTTCGGCGTGGGGCAGTGCGATGGCTGAGGCGTCGCCTATCGGTGGCAGTAGCGGGCTCGGGCCGCCAGTGCTCGCTCAATGTTGCTTACCTCAGTGAAAAATCCATCAACCGTCGTCGGGAGCCTAAGGACGAGGCCACCGAAAATGTCGCCCCTTACGCCACGCCTGATGACTTGTAGGTTATTGCCCTCTGTGGCCTCTGAGTCGGCGTGGGAACGAAGGCGCAAGACATCTTCCACAAAGCGAGGGACGGTCTCATTTGGGCCTTCGGTTTTCGACCGAAGCAGGTCTTCAGTTCTCTCTCGTCGATGTTGATTTGGAAACGTCCGTCAGAGACCCTCTTTATGCAATTTTCAAGATGTGATCGTTGTCTCGTTGTTTTCGTACCATTAAAGCGCCGTTCCCTCAAGGGAAAAAATATATTCTGCAGGCATTAGTCCGGCGTTCATCCGTTATGACGACCCACTCGCTCATGCAGCTGGATCCAGTCGTCAACTTCTTCGCAAATATCACCGCGGAATGAAGCAGCTGTCCGAAGGGCAACGGGCAGGTAGACGAGGGGGCGGCGGCAGGGGCTTGCTACGATTGGCTGCTCATCGTTGTCTTTGTCGACCGGTGGGTCTTCTTTGACAGGAGACCAAATTCCGCGGGCAAACCTTGAACACGGCGGCTTCCTCGGGTCTCGGTCGTTTTCACGTACTGTCTTCTTGAGCTGGGGACTAGGCTTGCGCTGCGAGGCCCCGGGGTGGTATCAACGTTTAATAGGCTGCGTTACCCCGCACTTTTACCAGAATGACACGGATTACAGACGATGATGTAGAAAAAATAGGGAATGAACTAAAGATTTAATTGCGGCTAACTTGTGCCAAAAACGAAAAATTATACACGTCGAGAAACAGCAGCCAGCGTTGACGGCGGCAGCAGGAAACGAAGGTGCGTTGGCATAACAGCTGACTATCCGGAAACGATATCAGTAAATGACTTCGCAATAAGGCTCTCGGCTCTTTATCCACTATGCTTGTCATCTCGAATATTCGACCTAGAACATTCGGAAAACAGCTAGGGCGAGACTATAGGAAAGGCCCTTGGTGCCTCCTTATCTCCAACGCTTGGGGTAAGAGTATACGCAAATCTTCTAGATGATCCGGGAAGCGTATCTTCTCGATCATGCACGCGGAAATATGCAAAAAATATCCCCCCCCCTTTGTTAAAAGGATGTTATGTGGCGGGCTTGTATATACTGTGGGACCGCTGGCAATATTGAATTGGTGACTACAAATATATCGAGATACCTAAGCCTGGCAAAGCATAGTAATACAATCGATATACCGTAAAAGCATTTTTCTACTGAAATAGAAATTCATTTCTTAAAATATCTCCATACAAAAATACAGATACTCGAAAGTATCTCTAAGATGCTACCGAAATATATTTGTATCACGATACAGTGTATCTCTGCTGCCAGCGAAATAACAGCCCGCTCGGTTACGTTTAGCATGAGGTGAACCACAGGAAGAGACCAGCCTCAGACTCACAGAGTGTGCTCTAAAAAGTTATATTGTCCTCGGCGCTGAGTATTTTTTGAGAAGTAAACGCAGACTAGTTGTCTTAGCAAACGAGTTAGAATTCCCGCTAAACAGTTTACGTGACGAGCTGTTCGTAGGTCGCCGGCCAGGCGTATGTCAAGGACAGTGATTCCTGAAGCATTCATGTTAAGTTCAATTGAGCTATCTTTTCACTTATAAAGGGTGCACGAGTAAAACGCAGTCACTCTCCTAAACCAGAGGTCGATATATTTATAGGTATCCGATGATGGTGTATTTAGTGAAAACATAACTGACTTCCCATGTAAATTTGTAGTTTTCAATTGAAGTTGTAGTAGTTGAAGTTGAAGTTTGGAGTAGCCGGTCGCCATTTCAAGGCTGGCAAATCCTCGATATCACCATCTATTTTTTCTTCTTCATCTTCAATGTGAAATTGTAGCTTTTAAGCTGAGGTTTATACAAATAATGAAGATTGATGAAGTAGCGGGATTATGTTATTAAGTTTGTATCCTCTCTCATAATGATAGGAGTAAATTGTACCAACTACATTTATTTAGTTACCGTACACAAAGTGTCGGATAAGGAGGGCTAATAAATTAGCGAGGCCATGTTAATAATTTTTTACTCTCGAGTATGATTTTAGCCAGATATTTCTGTAATAGACCTTATTCATTATTACCGCCATTTTTCGGTGGCCGCGTGAACTATCAAACCTCCGCGCAGTCTTTGAAGATTCCCCGCCGTCCCGCTCTGCCTGCATAGAAGCATCAAGAAAAATGCAGGGATTGGTGTTCCACGCGCCACACGCGCAGGCCTTCCCTGTATAAAGGATTCTAAGTGAATAACCAAAATAAAGCCTTGACGAACTCGCGTGCAAGATGCCATTTGTTTTAGGTGTTTTCTTTAGAAAAGTTACTACTGCTGAGGCCAGCACTTGCGGTGCGTGGAACACCAATCCCTACATTTTCCTTGATGCTTAGGTAATATAGCAATAGGTCTGTTCTTCGCGCTTGTTCTGGATATGTTTTTTTGTGTCTTATGTGGTATTGTTAGGAATTTGCGCGTTGAAGACATTTAGTGCAGAACGAACGCCAACAACAAAGACACCGGGAAAACTGTTTACCGTATACAACTTGACAAGCAGCGCAAGAACCAGGTTGGTTAAAGAATCATGACTAGTAGCCATTTCGTTGTATTTGTTGTTGTCGTTTTGATTGCTTTAGACGCAATCGCCACAAATTTGTGAAGCAACCTGCAGAGGATATCACACTAAAAAAGCCCATACTATTCTTATGGCAACTTTTTGGCCCTCATTATAAGAAACTAATGAACTGATGTCGTCGTGTTTGTAATAAAAAATAATTAAAAAAACTTTAGCAGCTTCTAGTAATCATATCTTTATATTTTGAATCCAACACTGCTTTATGTAGCCTTGTCTTAAAGAAAAAACTCTATTTTTAGCTTCCGATTTAAAGGGTCCCTATTAAATTATCTGATACATACAAATTTTAATTCAGCGCTGCAATGTAAAATTTATTTGTGCTTCTTCATCTGCCACCATATTTTTTTCTGTGCATTTTCGTTACGAAATGAAGTGAGGAAGTTTGCAACCCGGTGAAATAAAAAATGTGTCTGCTAAACACCGTTTTTCGGCTTTACGCAGCGGCGCCATCCCGTGATCGTGCTCGCTAAACTCTCTACGGCATTGGTCAATGAGCTCGTGCAGCGCATGTGTTACTCCGCCGCAAGGAATTCCCGGCGTGCGGTGGTGAGGTTCATTTGTATTCAAGAGTCTACGATGTGCATTTTCTATACTCCGTTTCACCTTATGTTGTACCGCAGACAAGCCTAGAAGCGCGAGCTCATAGCGTTGGGAGCTACTCTTGACGCACGAGCGCTTGTGCCGCCGAGATGTGCCATAGAGCAAGGGGCTCGCGCTTGTAGCCTTTCCTGCGGTATATCATCAGGTGAAACTGAGCATAGAGGTGTCTCTTTTCGCTTCCGCTTACGTGCGGTGCGTGCTCTGGGGCACCATGCTCTGGGGTTAGTATTCGATCTCACAAAAACTTGCACTGATAAAAAAACCACGGCCGCGAACTTGTGACCTTAGAAAGTGTTTTTTATGCGCGAAATCTGGTACAAACAAAAAAAAAGCATTCGGAATATGTGGGCTCACGCGCCTGTGCCCTGACTGTAAGTATTACTCAAGTTTTTTTGTTTTGTTTTTTTATGTGGGGGCCAGGTTGAAGGTATGCGGAGGGCAAGTTCGTCTGCTTCTTGCGCAGAGGTTGCGGTGACGTCAAAACGCCGAGCTCTGATTGGCTCGATTAGAAAAATAGTGGGTCGCCGCGACCCACTATCAGAGCGTCGTCTGCTCCTTTGCAACGTCGGCTGTTGTTCGACAGCTGTCTTACCTTTACGAGCGAGCTCGACTTAGCCTTTCAGAGAGGGCAGACGAGCTAACTCGAGCGGTACGATGTGTTTTTGTCTAACAACTAGCAGACAGGTATCAAGGAGCGAGCGAAGAATGGTACCTCACGTTTGATGAGTTGTTCAAAGATAATCAGCTAAAGGTAGATGACAGCCGATGTAGTGACTGGAAATATACAAAAGCGGCTGTGCGATCGCTACTGTGAGCACATCATAGCCAATTAGTGCTCGATCGCTGCTTGTTGTCACATTTTTCTCGCGCGATTAAAACTCTATTGTCAATTAGTGTATTCGGGTATGTAAGTTTGGCATAAACTTAAGTGGAAAAAGTCTGAAACGCTGTGCTAATCCGTAGAAGAGTACCCGAGCAAGCTCGATCGAGCTACCCGAGCGGCGTCGAGCGTATCGCTGAAGTTATGTCGTGGACTCGACACTAAGAAGTTGTATTGTTTTTATTTTTGGCGAAATTTTATGGAAACTTATTTTTCTATGCCCTGTTATTTAAACAGACGAACACTTGCTCGGGGGTAATCCGATGGACTTCAATTAGCCCTCTGTATTTTCTCAAGCCACTTTTATCTAAGCTTTGCTGTCTTAGCAGACAGGGATAAAAACACGCTGCTTCCTTCAGCGTAGCGCGCGTGCGGCACCGGACATCTAAGGGCATCACAGATTCGTCATTGCTCTGTTTCGTGCGGCTAGGAGCAGAGTGTCCCTCTAAGAAGGGTGCAAGGTGCAGAGAACCAGGCACCTATATAATAGGCTAGAGTCTCGTTCGTTATTGGAATTAACCAGACAAATCGCTCCACCAACTAAGAACGGCAATGCATTACCATCTACCGAATCAAGAAAGAGCTCTCAACCTGTCAATCCTCCCAGAAATTTAAAATGCGACAAA
This sequence comes from Ixodes ricinus, assembly GCA_037355805.1. Taxonomy (NCBI): domain Eukaryota; kingdom Metazoa; phylum Arthropoda; class Arachnida; order Ixodida; family Ixodidae; genus Ixodes; species Ixodes ricinus. The sequence continues at coordinate 25,446 of JAZHYW010000905.1, forward strand.
CCGTCGCGGATGCGCCCACCAGCTCCGAAGACGCAACACGTTTTCATTTCTCCTGGTAACACTGTCCCTTGGACAGCGCCTGATCGGAGCCGACCTCTAAATCACACAGGACAGAAGCGGAACGTTATTTTCTCTTTTTTTAACCAGCAACCACGCAAAGGACTCACGGCTACAGCCACAGCTGCTACAGCACGTCCGCCATTATCGACACCGAGATCTTTACATCCTCGACCACCCCCCCCCCCCCGAGAAGGCGGAGCTTAGTGTAACCTCCTCTCCCACCCTCACACCTCCTTTCCCAAGCGCAGGAGACCGAAATGTGCTCACTACAAAGGCGCATACAAACACGAGCACGTTGCCATAAACCGTAGCCTCCTCTATACTGACAAAGCCTTGCAGATAGTCACGTGACGCGGCCGTCGAAAGTGAAAAGGTAGAGCGGCAAGCAACGGATAAGAGGAGAGTCTAGAGCGCCTTCATACACACGCGCGCTTTTACTTGAGTGGTGACATTTCAGCCATTTTTCCGCCCTATCTTCTTTTATCCATTTTGAAGAGCGCGCGATCCGGTGTCACTCACCTCGAGAACGTAGCGTTGGCTAATGCATAGACGCCATTTTACCGCCCAAGTCACGCACTGAGTGCGCCAGAGCGTCACGCGCTGGCACACTCACGGCGACAATGGATGTCTTCACCCTGAGACAGATAGACATGCAGGCAGCCTAGGAGAGTCTAAAGCCCCTCTATCCTGGGAAAATTGGCGCCATTCATTGTTGTAGGAATGCTTAAGGCACGTGCCGCGCGCCACTTCTGGGAAATTCATGGCGTCTGAAATCTTGCTCAGTGCTGCGCTGTGCCGCTATTATCTTCCCACGGGCTGCACGTTGCATGTGTCTCGTGCATCGACGAACATTGCGCGACTTTTGAAAAATGAAGGGGCTTCAGGAGAGTCTAGAGTTCCTGTATAGGCTCCCGTAGGGAGCCTATACAGGAACTCTAGGAGAGTCCAGAGAGTCATGAAACGGGCGCCCCGCCGCGGCGAGACACCGAAACACTATATCCTTTTTTATTCTTGTGTTGGCGAGGGTAAATGGAAAACCACCCTTTTCCCCGTTTATCTGTTTTGGTTTCGTCTGTTTCGTTTGCGCTCAAGAGTGTGCGGCAAACTGCCGGAGCTGATTGATTACAGATTACAGATATTGATACACGGGAACAGCGTCAAAAGGTCAGTATGCAAGATGTCGAAGACCACGTTGGGAGCATGACACACCGGGCGACGGCGGTGCCTCCATCTCAGCCCTGTGCTTCGGTTTCTCGGAGGCGGCAGGTTCTACTTTGACTGGGCTACCTCCTTGGAGCCTGATGCTTTGACCGCAGTAGACCCCAGTGAGCAACAGCGCCATCATGTTCCTGGGGCTCCTTCATGCACCGATCGAACGGCGTGCCAGATCCCCATGGCTCGCTGCTGACCCGCCCGACCCGTCTCCATGAAATCTCGCCTTCTGCAAATCGGACTGCCATCATCTCCAATACCGACAACCCATGTCGTTATCATCTTGCATGTATATATTCATCGTATTATCAGGTTCACTAGACGCGGCACCGAGGGCCTCCATGGTACAAGCTGCTGCCTTTCCGCGGTGCCGCGCGTCTCCAGAGCCAAATACTTAAAGACTAAACACTATCCCCTGCTGAGAGTTTTCGGCGGTCAATGCGCCATAGGGCACATAACGGCCTAGACAACGCAGATGGTCCTGAGGACGTCCTCAGCTGGTGGAGACATCGTCGGGACGTCCGTAACTAGTCTTGACATCCTGGTCCTTTCAAAGCAGTATTTAGGACATTTTCAGGTTTCCTAATTTAGGAAGACCAAAAAAGTATACTCCCAAATGATTTCCAATAGTACAAAATGTTTTCATGCGGGGAAGTGAAAACGAAACCAGAATGAGTACGAAAATAAGAATTCGTTAAAGGATATTTTTACTAAACATATTGATGGCGGCAACCGAGGCCTGTGGCCTCGGCGGCCGCAATCACCATTGACTCCACATCAGCATCTAATCGCATCGGTTTCTCCCGAGCGAACAGTGTGTTTCTGGTCCCCTCCGCTCAAAAGCTGTGCGCTCACTGCCGGACTCCCCGAAAAATGTTCTGTGCTACCAGATCTTCGCGCTCTAAATCTGCGACCGGGCACTCTGTCGACTCCGTTGACGAACTGCCGCGCTTTCTAAAGCCTGGTTCAGACAGTTGCGTTTGACTGCGTTTGACTGCGTTGCGGCAGCGAGAAACCAGGACATTCCTGCTGCTTATATCGCGGGCCAAGATGATTGCTTGAATTGGATTCCAGGCTTCATACGAAGCACAGATGTGCCGGTGACTCGCTTTCGGTTCTCGCCGCAACGCAGTCAAACGCACTCAAACGCAAGTGTCTGAACCGGCCTTAAGTATAGAGGAGGCTTTGCATGAACGATTCCAGCACTGCACGAGCGCGCGCTTGGCAGAGGCCCGGAGCTCTCTTTGTGTAGCTCCTGCTACACTGGGACTCAAATCTAGGGCTCAACCAAGTGTTTAGTATGGGCCCCATGACCCTTGGTGAAGGGGTCGGAGAGGTACTCGACAGCCACGATTGGCCTGCGCAAACGTCAAGCGCGGCGCCGGCCAATCACTCCCACCGCGTTCCTCGCCCACTTTTGCGCAAGGTGTCAAGAATAATGCCTCGAATCTGTCACCAGCCGGCCGTTTTTTCACCGTAGTTTTTTACTAAAGTAAAGAACGAAGACTACTTGCGCGAGGTTAATGCCAAACAAAACGATCACGCTGCGTGCAAGGACGCACATCGCAAGCAGCTTCAAAAATCCCAAGCTCGTTGGTTTCTGGTTGGTTTCTATAGCTTATCAAGAGTGTGGAACTATCAACCAAATGTTTTACGTTCTTTTTTGTGTGCAAGCACAAATAAGCCACCTGATGTGTCATAAAAATCGGCGAATAAGATAGATTATTGGCTTAGAATACTGCTTATAACACCCGCTGCCAACATATCACAGAACAAGTGGGCGACGGGACAGCGGAAGGCTCTTTTGTCGCTACCTCGTTCAGCGCTTGTGTAGCCAGTGCATGAGTTTGAACTAGATACATGCTCATTTTGTAAAATCTTTATTCACTCATGTATCAGTGAGTAGGTGCAACTGAGAGGACCGCAGTCAATGTCTGTTCCTTCTTATAATTTTGCTTCCCTAACGAAATATCACACAAGCCGTGATGGGGCCTCGGTGCAGAGCTGCCTCGAATAACATGAGACTAAACAGGGTTATAGACCAACGTTTTACCAAACGATGCGAAGACTTCAATCTATAAGAGTTGTCTATAACTAAGGACTTGTGGTTAGTTTAATTATGGAAATTGTAAACCGTGTAACTAGTCATATTTTATTTACCGAACGGTGCTGTAACTTGTAAGATAAATAAAATAAAATATCCTATATTTGTTAAGGAAAACACGTTCAATCATACACGTTTTATTTTTTAATAATATTTACTTTTATTTAAATTATATTTGCTTCAACGAAATAATGCCTTTAATTATGAACTTTTTTTTATACGTGAAAGATTGTTTAACTTTTCGAATCACTGGAAAACAGCGTAGAAAAATAAATTATATCAAAAAGTTATTATGCCTTAGAGCGTTAGCTGAATTAAGGATTTTTTTTTATTAATGCAGATCCCTCCATACGTCTTGTTGGAGCACAAACAGATTGATTTTCTTTTACTTAGTGATAACTCCTAATTTTCTCTTTTACATATAAAAATCTAAGTAGCCAAACAACATCCTACACTCTTTTGCCCTCTTTTGAAAGCTATCAGCCGAAATGTTTTATGACATTTTTTGTACATTACGCCATTTTGACAATTGTGGGTGCAGTGTGCTTCAGGCAAAATAGGAGGGGTTTCTTGGCAACAACAAAAGTACAAATCTAGAAGGGAAGGTCTTCAACAATCATTTGTGGCCTTTGAACTTCAACACATTTTGCAAGTCGCCTCTTAGGATGGTTGTTATTATTCGGAAGTGTGCGATGCGGTACATTAATAAAACGGGTAGAACGATTATGTAAAACAAAACGGCTATACTAGCAAGTGTAAGTTCAAGCTGAAGGATGTCTCAGTTTCCAGGCTCTGTATCACTCTCTCTGCCGGTCTGGTTTTGCGTGTATGTACATGAACGCATTATTCTCCTCTGTTTCTTGTTTGTTTTGTGTTATGTATTGCTTGCATTGGTACACCAGGTGGCTGAGAAACAAAGCGGAAGGTAGAACTACACCTGAACTCTCTGATTTGCTCAAATTAGCTCTACTTTCTGCTCATGTTCGGTGGGACTAAAACCTTGCATGCTTGATGATTTTACGATTTTATTAAAAAAAATATCATGCACATAAAACGGCACAAATGCTAGACAAGTGGTAAACGAAAATATAACTTAATTTTTTTCTCCAATTTTTGATTTTATTATTAGATAAAACCTGTGTAACATGAACCATGCTTTAAATAATAATTCATATCATCTTGATTTTCATTCTCCACCCTACTGTGAAGCATGCGCGTGCATATCTTTGATCAACTCTTTAGATTCATGAAAGCACGGGTGCCCATAAATTGTTTCTGCATACCTCAGAATGTTGTCGTCAAGTATTCCTTTAAAACGTTGTTTATTTAGATAGGACGGGGATACATCCCTTTTCCCTTTGCTAGATCCTAGTCACCCAGTATTCGTCGCTCCAGTAAAATAAACTGGCCGCGTAGCGGCTGCGTCAAGAAGCTGCAAAAACAGGATCTTTCGCTACGATCGTGTATGGGTGCTGCTTGGTTCTCGTCGAAAACAGCTTCACGCGCTTGCTACTAAAGTATAACTAAACAGTCGCTGTTAACCGGTGCTACAAGAAGATAAGGACTGACCAAAGAGGTTAAGATATATTAATGGTGATAAACATCCTTTATCTGCAAGATACGAACCAATATATCACAACCTATTTTCCTATCCTAAACTCATAGTTAAACACACCCATTGTAGTAAATTTATTAGATAAATGCCATTACAGCGGATTAATACAAAATTCGGAACGCCTAATGGTACACTTACGTATTTTTATCTAAATAAAAAAAATGCGAAAATGTATATAGCTTTTTCATTTATACCTTTACTCAAAATAAAAATAATTGTGTTTTAGGCGGCCCTTTTCTTATAGCTATGTTTGCACGAGGTCTAAAGGAAAAGGTTACATCACACGCTTAGATAACGGAGGTTTTCTTTTGTTTCCTAAAATAGCTGACTTTCTATAGAGACAAGGCCAAATAGAAACGAGAAAACGAGGAACGAAAGCACACAAGTGCAGTTCTGTCGAAATCCCGGATTCGGGGATTTTCAGAACTTCAACAGAGCGTAAGAATTGCTCTTTCGAATGGAAGTTTACTAAGCTTACAGGTAGAGCAATTGATCAGTTCAGACGTGTAATAAAGGAAACCTTGTTGTTATTACGTCCGCAGGTAATTGTGTCGAAGTTTCCTCAGTTTTGTTCCGAAATAAAGCGGGAGCCTCTTTAGAGTGTAGACTTATTTTTGTAGGGCCGAGTCTTTGTGTTCGTGCCTTTGTGTTACGTGTGTAGGGAGTGCTGCTTGTTTGTTTACAAAAAGCGTCCCGACTTGTTATTTTTAGAACTTAGATTGGTCTTGGATGGTCGATAAAATTGCTTTATCTACTTGTAGCGTTATGTCAGTTTGAGTTCGTGCAGTTTGTGCGTTACTGGAAAAAAGTGTTACTTTTATTCCCTTTTATTGGACATCTCAAAGACCAACTTGGTCATGGGTTTTCCGGAAATGATTAAAGGTGTCCTCTAGCAGGGGTTTTCAAACCCCAGTCCACGGGCCGGATCCGGCCAGCGGAGGCGTTCCGGCCATTTTTCGCAGATAGCCGTGGCCTGAAGCCTGCGGCTTTGGCTACCAACGCGCCTAATAAACGCCCTTAAGAAAACAACACCGCAACGTGCAACAAAAATAATAATAATGCCCTTATTTTCCATCCGGGCGATGTGGGAGGTTGAGGAAAAAAAAGCTGAATAAATAAACTTAACGAGCTCCCTCCTCCCCAGAAAAGGTATCAGAAATAATGAAAGAAAAGTGCTTAAAACTCGGGTTCCCTCGCCATAATTTTATGTATTGTGCAATGTCATCGCAAGCATTACTATTCGTAGTTCCCTCCTTCATATCTCTGTAACTATGATAAACTTTCTGTGCGTTTCCATCGGTACTGTACTTACTGTACCGTGTAAAAAACTTCGTTTCACCTCAAAGGGATGCCAAACCAGACATTTCAGTCTCTAGAATAAGTGGCGCACTATCTTTCCATGATTCGGCAGCCGCCGGTGTGCGCGAGCACAAGCCACGAAATTGACGTCATCATATCCTCATATGATGACGTCAAGCTTATTAAGCGTGAATGGGGATATGATGACGTCAGTTTCGTTGCGTGTGCTCGCACACAACGGTGGCTGCTGACTCATGGAAATATAGTGCGCAACTTATTATAGACACTGAAATGTTTGTTTCAGCATTCGTTTAAGTCCAGACGCATTAGACGCTTCCAGCTGATATTACCAATCCAACAGCGTCAAAAGCTAACCATCATGGTGTTCGTCATGTTTCTGTACGTGTTCTATTTTCTAGGAACCAATCATAAACATGAGAGACCCAGTGACTTGCACTTCTGACGCTGTTTGATTGGTCCCATTAGCTCGTAGCGTCGGCTGCGTCTGGACCTAATATGAAACGAAGTATAGTAAGAGCACTTGTATATTGTCATCATCGGATACACCATTCTCCTTAGCCTTCTGCCTGGTGTGTATATAGCAAAGTCCCTATGCGCTTTGATTTGCGCCTGGTGAATTCTTTTGGCCCCGATCTGTTTGTAATGTCATAACTTGGGGTTTGCGAATAGTGGTTCGAATCGAATAGCGCAGCGTCATTCCCAGCATTGACGCTGCAAAGGGATCCACTAGGTCTCGGTTTCCCCTAGCACTCAGAAGGCTATAAATGACGCAGCGCTATTCAATTTTAACCACTATTCGCACACCCCTAGTCATAACTAGCGTCTTACTGCCTTAAACCATATGCATAGCAAACTGCTCGGCAATTGTGTAGCGCTGAAATGCTCGGGTATCTTGCTACTTCGGGGATGCTTGCCTGGCTCGTTTGGCGCGTTTGGTCCTGTTTTTTGTACGTGGGACTTAACGCGTAATATGTACACTTGATAGCAGTTCCTGGAAGGATATTACAGAAAATAATTTCCGTTAAAAAAAATCAACTAATTAGCATCGAAATTGGGTGTGACGTCGTACGTGACGCATACCTCACTCAGCCAACCAGAATCAGGAACATTGGCGGCTTTAAACGTTTTTAGAGCCCACACCATGACGCAAAGTACGTTTCACGTTAACATTATATGTGTATGAGTCTATATTGGCTTGATACACATATAATATTAACACATATACACACAAAGTATGTGTGTCCATTCATTACAATGTAGATAGGGTGATATCGGGACTCTGGGGTGTTCACTTTTATGAGTGGGGGTTTGCTGCAGATTTTGGAAAATGCTTTCTTCTAAAAACGGGGCGACGCCCTGACCAGAAAATTTATCGAAACACGGGGATTGCGCAGTTAAAGGAATATCGTTTAAGCGTTCATCGCTTTTTTTTACCTGGCGAAACGGTAAAATTTGTTACTTGACAACAGGGATCGCTTTTAGGGTGCTGTCATCTTCTGGTGTGTCATTGTGTGAGTGTGTGTTTTCTTGGTTGGTCGTCGAATATAAGTGGCGTCTTGAAAATTTAACTTCAGTTATAAGTCCAGCGATTTTGTGTTCTCTTTCTTCTGTCCTGTCTTTATGCTCTTTACGTTTTAATCCCCTTGCCTTATTAACACGCCCAAGCTTCCATTCTGAACAATATTCATCCACCTAACATTTCTTTTTGCTCTAGGTAAGATTTTTGTTTTAAATGCTTAGTTAGACTTATTTACTTGGTAAAATAAATAAGCCTAAATTAAACAAGTAAGATAAATGAGACTAAATAACCTCATTCGTAATATGTTATCTGTTTTCCGGTCCTCGAGACTACGACATGTCCCCCACTCCGCTCATTTGCCAAAACTTTTGGAGGCCCCTGCTCTATAGTCATAAAATCAGATTGGTGGTTCATTACAATCTTAGCCATTTCAACGACGGTGTGTTTGTGATTTGTATATTTTTATTCATTCCCGTACTCTTTGGCTATATTTATTTTCGTACTTGCTCAACGGCGGATATATTATGTAAAACAGCGCCACTATAGTGTCCTGCTGGATGATGCCAAAGCATTGGGGATATCGGGTCAAAGTTTTAACGTCGTCCTTGGGAATATTCAAGCTATATTAAAAAAAAAACGTTTATGTGGCCCAGCGGGATTTCTGAAATGCTTTTACGTACACTTTAAAAATGTTTGAAGGGTTTGATATCTTCGGCGATGTTTTTAGAGCGCAGCTCTTAGGCGCCCGTTTCCGGCTTGAGCGGCGTCGCCGTCGGCGTCGGCGTAACCGTTAGGTCACGTGACCCTCCTCAGGTCACGTGACCATCCCCTGAGGTCACGTGACCCCCTGATGTCACGTGACTTCCTCAGGTCACGTGACCCCCAGGTCACGTGACACCCCTGAGGTCCCGTGACCCCCTGATGTCACGTTACCCCTCCTGATGTCACGGGACCCCCTGAGGTCATGTGACCGCCCCCTGAGGTCACGTGACCTAAGGGGGTCACCTATCCATCAGTACCCTTCCATCCTATCCCTCAGTACCTTTCCATCATCCTCCTCAAGAGCTGCGCTCTAATCCGGCGTTACAGGGAGATGTAAATGGCTTTCATTTACGTACACTTTAAAAATGTTCGAAGGATTTGAGATCTTCGCCGAAGATTTTTAATGGGCCTGATGTACTCTTTAAGAATTCCTAAAGGGTATGAGAGACCCGTCATAGTCTTTTGAGAGGCCTGTGGGGTCTGTCCTAATCCTTTCCGTGAAACAACAGCACCGACCAAAATCGTTTTAACGAGTCTGTGGGAGAGATCACGGAACCTTTAGAATATATGCGTCCGGCAATTGCCGCTTGGCCATTTTGTATCGGGCCGCCGCGACGAAAAGAAGCGTTAACCTGTTCCTATCATGTCGCGCCCAAGGAAGCCAACTCCTTGTTTGAGGCGTTTGAGATGATAATCGAAGTTTCCTAAGGGCCTGACGTACCATATAAGAATTCCTAAAGGGCACAAGAAACCCATCCTAGTTTTTTTAGAGGACAGTCGGGTTTGTCCCAATCATTTCATTGAAATCACAGCACCTTTCAAAATTGTTTTTCTTGTTCTGTGGGAAAGATCACGTGGCCCTTTAGGATATTTGCGTCGGGAAGCCGCTCGTCGCTTTTGTATCTGGCGGCCGTAACAAGAGGAGACGTTCACCCGTTTTTATCCTGCCGAGCGCAAGGAAGCCAACTCCACGCTCACGAGGGACAGAGGGTGCGTGGGGAAAATGGGAGGGGAGCGTTTTGCTTTTTGTTTGAACACAACCTGTTGTTAGTCAGTCGAAAGACAGTCTTCGCCAGAAGCTTGTCGCCCTGTTTCTTCTGGTCAACGGGCGCAAACTAAATGCACCACAACGAGCGGACGCTAACCCTATTGAAAAAACCAGCTTAAGCTGGTCACAGCTTCAAGCTGGGTTATCGCCCCAGCATGCCCAGTTTAGCATGGTTGTCATACTGGTTGATCTGGTCATACTGGTCATGCTGGTTGATATTGTCCCAGCTTCAAGCTGGGTTATTGTCAAGCATGCCCAGTTTAGCATGATGGTCATGCTGGTTAAACTAGTCATGCAGGTGGACTTCCCAACCAGTTTAACCTGTTTAAATTAATACACAGGATAAACACGCCAAAGGCAAGCTCTTCAGAAAAGCCAACTCGGCATTCAATTTATTATTTTCGTACTTGCGGCCTTCGCACATGAGCTCAGAAGCTACATATCCTCGGCGCTGACACAGTACTAACCTAAGCACAGACAGTGGTTCTTGGTGCAAAACAAACTATGTTATCAAAACGAGATTGCTTATCTCTCAACACGAAAAATACTAGACACACTCCAAAAACAGGCAATAGCAATTGAAAATACTACAGGGATGAGAGAAGCGAACCTGGGTCCCCCTAGTGATGGGGGCGAAGCGGCCTCTTGCGTGGTCGGCGGAGGCGAGGGAATCCGTGTAAATTGGGTGGCATTGGCGATACTTCTCGGCACCACCATCCTTCACGAGCACACACACGTTCGAAGACATGAAGGGACGCCTCAGTCGGGATGTCCGACCTCTTCCCGTACTGAACGGAATGCTGCTCGCTGTCTCCTCAAAACCCGCTTCGCTTGCACTGTCGTTCAAGTAGTCTCCAAACAACGCGCACACAGCCGTCCTTCGAAAATCTTCCCAAGATGGCCAGACGTGTCTCAAATTCTCCGTTCCTACCAATCTCTCTCTTTTTCTTGCACACAAAGGCAGCTGGCAGGGCGCCATGAAGCGCCCGGTCACCTGCCAAAAACGAGAGGACAAAGAACAGGACACGTGGCCTCCCCCAAGCTGATGCCGACCTTGGCGCGCGAGCTCCCAGGAATGCCAGTTCGACAATCTCTAGCCGACCTTGGCGTGCGCGCTCCCAGCAAGACCAGCTTGGCCACCACTATCATGAGTTCGACCAGCTTCACCAGCTTGTCTCCCAGCTTGACCACCTTGTCTCCCAGCTTGACCACATTGGCTCCATGGAAAACCAGCTTGACCAGTTCGAACAGTTGGGAGCACACTGGCTCCCAGCTACACCAGAATCAAACTAAAACCAGATTCTAGTTAAGCCAAGCTGGTTTTTACGTAAACCAGTCTGACCAGCTTAAATTCTTGCTTGCCCAGATTAAACCAGCTTGATTGCCAGTTAAACCACTTTGACTACCACACTGACCAGTTTGATCAGCTTAGTTACCCGCTTGACCAGTTAGATTTTCATGCTGGTTTTCCTATACAAAAGCATTGTCGGCTTCCTGACCCATGCCTGAGACCCATCTTCTAGAGCAGCTGGCTGAGCGGATCAAGGATGTCTCTCAGTGCCATGTTCCTAGAGCCTCTTCGACCGTCCGGCTTCAGAACCATCAGCGAGCGAAAAATACGTCGGATACGCCACCGAGACGGCACCATGAGTGGACACTGTGGCTCAACCTTTCTCAGCGTCGGTGCATGTTTTTGCGCGTTCGTGGTTTTCGCTAAACGTGCTGCTTACTGTGTGTATATGTACAAGTGGCGCACCTGCCCGGTTTTATTCGTTGTACTAACGTAGATCTCAAGAGTTTACCCATCGGAATTGTTAATAACTCGAAATATATTTTGGCGACAAAAAACTCGGTTGTCTCTATTTGGTCCGATCGCTTTGGTCCACGGCTGATTATTCCCGGGTTTGACTAATCGCTGGTTCTTATTGTCTTTTCGAGTTAAAACGTGCATGCAAAACTGAATGCCAGAAATAAATCTACAATAACGCTTTAAACTGAGTTTTGGTCTACGGCGAAAACAATCAATGGGCGTCTAAAGGGTTGAAAGACTGGAGGGTCTAAAGGGCTGAAGGGGTTTGAATGGCTGAAGGAGGTTGAAGGGCTGAAGCGGTTTGAATTGCTGGAGGAGGTGTAAGGGCGGAAGGTGTTTCAAGGGCTGAGGGGCTTGATGGAGTGAACAGGTCTGAATGCTAAAAGGGTTCCATAACACATCAAAGCTGAAGTGTTATTTTCGATAGGGCGTCAAAGAGAAGTGTTTTACTAGAAAAAATAACCCTGACGAAGGTTCTGACGTGTTAATCAGAATAAAAATGAAACCAAAAGGTCTGAGAATCAAAATTAATGCAGCTTAAAGCTTAATCTTGTCATCATATTTCCTCCTGTTGAAAAAGCTATGACTATAGGAAAATATTCGAGGTTGTGTGGATATTTAGACAGCGTGTAGTTTGTAGTTGTTCGGCCATTTCAAAGTTGCGACGAGTCACTCGCTGTATATGAGAAAATTTGTCAGTGCAGTACAACAGCTATTCTGGGGTCTTTAACGTGCACCACGCAGTAGTGGTACAAAACCGCATGCCGGTATGATGCTCATCCAGATCGGAGCAGGCAGGTGTGAGGATTGAACCTAGAATCCATAGGTTCTGCAGCGCGAGCTTTCGCTCCACGTGCTCCGAGCTGGTGTGCGCTAGCCCACTCGGCCACCGATCCCCCATGACTATGAGAATTAATGTTCAGCATGAAGTTCTAAAAGAAGAGCTATAGTATGGTGCCTGGAAGGCGTCTTCAACGTGTGTGTTAGTTCGTCCTCAAGGGTGGTACCTTAATTCTTGCCCGATGCCTTCAGATAAGTGTCGCGTTTTTGCCGGCCGCGGTTCTGGCAGTGTCCAGGCAGCCGTTGCGGATTTGACGGACACCTGTTTCACTGCACAGCCCTCTCCAGCTTGACAGTCCACGGAAGCTTCGGCATTCACTTGTTGTTACGCCATGCCGATAGCATCACTTGCGTTCTCTCGTCTTATGTTTCCAGATTTACGCCCAAACGCCAGAATCCCGAGATCCAACAGCATGACGCTTCGGCTTTTGTGAGGTCAATTATTGCACTTCCGAACCAACTTAGTTAACTTAGTAGGATGGGTCGAATAAGGCGCTAAACACACCAGCCAAAGTTGCGTTCCTGACACCGTAGTGGTTACTAAACAAGGCCTTTATATTGTATTACCTATAAAATATGTGGTAGGCGTAACCGCAAATGTAAAATTTTACCGTTTTAAGACTGTTCTTTCGGCCCAATCTAAAATAAAAATATGAGCTTTTCTACTCATTTTTAAGAAGATTGCCACCGAAAAAATATTTCACATAAGGGTATAACACACATGTATAATAAAGCAAAAGCCAAAGTGGAAATATTTCGAACAGTGCCCAAGTCTCGGTTTCAAATCATCATAGTATAAGCAAACCATTGTTCGTTCGACGTAAGACAGGTTGCATCCTTAAAGAGACGCTGAAACTAAATCTGGATTTCGCGAAATAAGGCCACAAAAGCGTTAAATGGGACGCTACAAACTCCAGAACATCACTTCTACATCAATATCTAGAACGGATGGCCGTATTTCTGGGAAAAAAAGGCGCGATGAAGTGAGGACTACGACGTCACGATTCTCCTGGAACAGCTAAGAATGAGGGGAAGCGGCCTTGCTTCTCGCCTTCTCGCTTCGGTTCCCCAGCTCGAGGAGACTAAACGAAGAGGAGAAGGAAGGAGAATCGTGACGTCTCGTCTCGTCGGCCTCGTCGGCAGTGTTCTTGGAAAATGATTATTATCCAAAAATACGGCCACCTGCTAGAGATATCTGTGTATGGGCGATGTTTTCTGGATTTTGTAGCCTCTGTCCTATCGCTCCAGCCTTGGTTTTTGAGCTCGAAATTTCTGCTCAGTACACCGTTAAACAGGTAATTCTTTGTGAAATATTGCTGACTCCAGCACCCTCCCCTCCCCATACACAGACACACACACACACACACACACACAAAAGGGACCGTTTTGCCTTAATAGTAAGGCGTTCCTTTCTCCCTTCCAATAGACATAAAATACGCAGCTCTACCGGGCTATATCCATAGTCATTTGAGGTATACTTAACCGAAACATGTTTTTTCACAACAGTTATTTTATTTAAGTTCCTAGAAGAACACCTCAGTTATTTGGGTAAAAGCTGCATTCGTAATGTGCGGATCAGTATTCAAATCCTGATTTCACTAGAGTCAGCTACAGCTTAAGAAACGGAGGGCGTATCAAGTCCCGTGCATTTTATAATCGCTTCACAGCTAATAAGACTGCGACATCACACTATAAGAGCGCCTATAAACGAATAACCAGGTGAGAGGTAGGAGTAGGAGAATCGTAAGTGATAGAAATAGGAACCGGGAACAGCAGCAGCCTCTCAAAAACTCAAGGTTTCTATTCCTAATCTCCATCCGCTCAAGATATAAAGACCTATGTCGAAACAAAAATGTAGCGAGACCCATGCCCTCCGTGCGCGAGAGCAAGCCCGCCATCGTATTCCTCTTTCTCACGCACACCTACTTGACCAGTATAGACCTTTCCAATGTTTACAAATCCACAGTCCAGCGTGCGATCTCCACAGCTCAGCACGCGCGTGTGCGTCGCTCCGGAAAACGAGCAAAGCACGCGCCATACGCACGAACACTGGAAATGGCACCGGCCGTACGCTCTTTCTTGGAAAGGTCTTTAATTCTTAATTTTCAACACATTCCCGCCGGAAACTGAATCAACAACTACTCTGAGTGAAAATAGTTGTTTAATCGATGGGCCAGTGATTAGATTGTTTTGAAGAAAATGGTACACAACAAGACGCTTTTGTTACTTTCCTGAGCCTTCAGCACTCTTACCTGTTGACGGTAATTCCTTGGTTTGTCGCTGTCAGGTGACTCGAAACCTTTATACGTAAAAGGTAAGAGAGCGGTTTTGTCCGACAGTAGTTTAGTATCTCAGAAGTTGGATGTCCTTTAACCAGGTCCCCCTCAAAATCATTTCTCCCTGAGATCTGGCAGCAGAGTTTTTATTTCAGGCTTTCGCACGCAGGGCTCTTTTCACCATGTATTGTCTTGAAAATATCAAAGCACTCTCCTCTCCCTTCAGCCAGCTATCGACACATTTCATTTTAATCATCGTTTGCCAAGTTTTGATTACATCAGTCTCTTTAATACCTGTTCTTTTTTGACCGGCGTATCTTCCATCTTGATTCCTTAAGGGCTATTGTCCGGTGTCTGCAAAGTATCTAAATGGTCTCTCTTTTCGAGATGTTCGTTCCGACAGTCTAGTTGAACTAAAACTGAGGACGCATCGAAAACAAGTTGCGTCGTGAGCGCGTCTTTTATGATGACCTCCTTGTGTGGCTTTAATACAACCTCTCTTCATAATCAACTGACTGGTTAGGAACCACTTCATAATCAGTTGTAACATTCACTTTAACAACTTCGTCGTAATTGTGTAATAGGGCCTGTATCGTTGAGAGTCGACTAAGTAGTTTCTGATTGCTCATCACTTCGTTATCCGTACTGCTTGTACGGATAACGAAGGTCACCTGTGCTGCTTTCCCACGGGTGTGGTATATCCTGTTGTGCGTCAGACCAATGAAAATCATGCTGGAAATGTGGTATTACCTGAATCTTTTGTTACTTCGCTCGAGCGTCCCTGATTCCCAGGCTCTCTTATTCAGCAAATGACCGAAGACTGTCTTCGGTTTCAACTGAGATACGAATGTTTAGGACACAGACGACTATGCTTAAATCAGTTTCTTATGACATCAAAAGCGGCATCCTTCTCTGAAAAATCTAACCCAGGTTTGTATTCAGTGAAACAAGTTTGTTGCAGTGTTCACTCTGAGTGATTTCACCAGTCACAAAGCACCCTATGTGGGCACAGTCGATCAACATGCTGGTGGCCAGTTTCGTTGAAATCGTGAAAACATCAAGTTACCCGAGGTTACCTATATCTGTTCGGCAATATCTGGCAGAAAGACTGAACTCGTTTAGAAGGTAGTCATGTCTAGGCAAATCACAGGGATCTCGATGGCTTCAATCTTGCATCCGTGCATGTGGAGTTCGCTTCCGGGTTGGAGCTCTACTACCCGCCGTTTCTTGACCTCTTGAAGTGAATCATGGGCGAATGTATTGAACGCCATCCTTGTATGGTAAACGAAATTCACCCGTCGACGCTTTGATAGGTTTTTGGCGACAAACGTGGGCTGGCCATCTTCATTAATCACTCATCTGGTATACCTGCAGGCAGGGCTGCAGAGAGACCGTGCTCGAAACTTTTACTGTAGTAAATTTCGGACTGTCGGATGCCTTTCGAGCTAGCTGACTTGCAAACCGTCGTGATGGTGCCTGGTAATGAGCGTCCTTTTTTCTTGATCTATTTTGGTCACATATAGGCGTAGCGCGCCCTCCGCCATAAGTTGCACAGTTGTTATTGTGTCTGCAGTGTCTTATGCTATCGCCGATGAGAGTGCGTCCGAAACACCTCGTTTTCTTTGACAGTCGTTTATTCTGTTAAAGAAACAAAGTTTAGGAACAGTCTACGTTACTGTGACCTGTATCCTTACAGAAACAGCATTTCTCCTCTGGTGGTAGGAGCTGTGAAGTAATACTGACGAGGTCTGTGTAGACGGTTCTCGTTGATCCACATTGTCCTCATACTTCGTGGTCCTTGCATCCTTCGTTTCTGTTGTCTTAAACGCAGTTTCTCTCGAATCCAAACCTCCACGGATAAAAACGTAAGCCACCGATCGAGTTCATAGCTGTCTGGGTGGATTTCCGGACCCGCCATAGCCATTTTCATTGCACATGAATACGTTATTTTCAAGAAGTTGACAATGATGTAATCAACGTCCATTTAAAACAAGAAAACGTGTTCTTGTTCTCAGCGCTTTTTGTCTCAAAAGCAGTGCTTGGGGAACTCTAGGGTATCCGCGTAGCACGCCTTAGTCTTTGGCACTGCCGCGACTGCCGCTTCCACTACTTCGACTAAATTAATTCGAATATAGTCGAACTTTTCTTTGGTCGAAAAAAGTCAGATTCTTGGGATTGGCTTCGTGGAATTTCTCCCAGGACGTTGACCATGGGGAGCTTCAGTAATCTGGTCCCACATGTCTTGTGGCTTGGATGTCGGTTGGAATTGGAATAATTCATCTACCTTCTCCACGCAAGATCTGATTTAGCAAATCTTTCCTGCATCTGAAGTCACTGAGGTAGCCAATCGCTTTGTCTTGGTATGCGACGACCATCTCAAATTCGGTTTCAAAGAAACCGTTTGGTACAGGGATCTCAAAATCTTCGTTCAGCATTCTGAGCTGATCGTTGTTCACACACAATCCCATAGCTACGGTGGAAAGCTGATCAGTTGTTGAGCACTGGTTTTGAAAAAAAAATGCACTTGCCCCGATGATGTGCCTTGTGTTTTGCGCCCGTCGGGTTGTTCGTTCTTTTTGCCTTAAACGGGCAGGGCAACGATTTTCAGACTTTGGCTAATTAACTGCGGAAATTCATCTGCGTCACATATGGAACGAAAGACAGAAAGCTGCATTTTCTTGCGAGCGCTAGTTCTTGTTTAAAAAAAAAAAGAAAAAAAGAAACAAATCGAAGGTCGAAGTGCCTCTCAACTCTCCACGCCGACTTTCGAGTGACGTACTCTGGGGGTTCACGTGGTTTCCCCTTGGGCCCTCTCTTCAGAGACCCCAGCCGCTTCCTGCGTGATTGTGGACTTTTAAAGGATTAGCCTCGTCTAAGGTCGCGGCGAGCGATGGACACAAAGGACGGTTTGCCACGGGGCTGAGGGCGAGGAGCGGCGGAGGGGGACAGGGTTTGTTGACTTCCGCGTACCCCCAGAGACACCGTCATTTTAGTTCCCGTAGCCGCCACAGGCGGCTGCAGTTCGGCAAATAATTCGTTTCTTGCTTTGCGATTACGTAGCAAAATAGCAGTTGTTCTGGAAAAGGTGACGCGTTTTTGGTCACTTGGGCTTGTATAAACAATATAAAAAATGCAAACTGGCAATTCTTTCATTATTAAAACCGTTGCACTACCCCTTAAATACACTGATCGCCGAGTCTCCTCGTATGTTCTCCCGCACCCAGATTCCCAAGTTTCGGCACCAAATTTTGAATTGAAAACAAGGAACACCCGCAGCTTGTCAACAACTCAGGGGTTTTGTTACCAACGCCACTCCACTACGCATATAAAGAATGATATAAAGAATTGAAAGATAGCCATGCCCTTTTTGTGCGAGCGCATGGCCCCATTGTGTTCCACTCTCTTATTTTTACTTGGCCAGTTTTGTCTCGGATTTTCATCTAAACCACGGCTAGAGGCTCTATATGCTGTCAGTGACTATAGCGTGCTGAATATATTATTCTCCCATAAGGCCAAGGAGCGTAGAAATAAGAGTATTAATAAAGAATAAAAAAAGTTATATAAAAATGTTTTCAAATTATATCACCATATTCTCTCGAATATATCTTAAAATTCACCCGGCCTTGCAAGATGACAATCAAGGAGCAATACTGAGCAGAAGATGGAAATTGTAACTAAATCAATTGAATTAAGAATTGTTTTTTTTATTAACTACATTGTGTCTTAAGTCTGAACGTATGCCAGCTTCCATTGATTACGAGTGACGAAGGAGAAAAGAACCCTTATTTGAGAGAAGACTGAGTAGTTTTCTCACTTTTTCGGAAATTCAAGTCAGACATTGGGGAGGTAAGCCAGCCTTATTTATTGTTGGATTTTACGTTTTTTTTCTTAATGTTTGATGTCGGAACCAGACAGACTGCATAAAAGCTGTAGTCAATAAAAAAACAGAGTGGAAGTATTAAGGACGTCGTGTGTTTGCCATTTTGTTTCTCGTCTCTGGGGCTCGTCGTAAGAAAACAGGACTGTCCTTGTAGGTTTCTCTTTTTGCCGTTTGTGTTTTTCAAGTCTTGTTCATGCTCGGCGCAACGGTGGGCGAATTCTAATTTGAGATGTAGAAAGGCGGCGCCTGTTTAGAGCCCCAATTTCGGCTGCCAGAAAGAAGAGGTTCTCCATCAACGAATCTCATTTTCACTGCCAAAATTCAAATGGCTTTTCCTGGGGCTCAACATCTGTCTTTGAGGTTGTATTTTAGGTGCTAAATAATAAGGAAAAATAAGGTGCAACTCCGACTTGACAGAGTGAGATGAATGACGGGCAGAATCCCATTTAAATTCTAAACTGTTTTGTATTTCTCTAGCAACGCCATTGGTTACTAGAACGATGTCGCTCAGAAGCACGCTACTATATACATAAAACAAGACTCGGAAAGTTTTGCTTCCGTGTGAGCACAGTATTCAAGTTGCCCGTAGAACTGAAGTTGACGTTTATCTTGGCTCAATCATCAAGAAATGTTTTCGTACGAAAGGCAAATTAGACAGATTCATAAAACCCCGTCGCTAATCTTGTGAACCATATTGCGTGTTTTACTTACCTATATCGTCAACAAGTTTATTAAAAAATAAAATTAAAATAAAACATAATAAAATGTTTCCACGTCAGATCGTACAATGCTGGTCCGGGTGATATTTTTCATATTTATGCAAAAAACAAATTCCTGTAGAATACCGCGCATCAGCTCATTCCACATTAAGCGCCCATTCCCAAATTTGTAAGATCTGAGAAAATACGCGCAGTACACTTATATGTAAAATTGATGACCGTACAAGCGCCCATCCCCCATTCTCTCGCGATTATTTCTAAATTTTGAGTGGGTGCTTGCCCGGTAATTTATGGTATGTGAAAAGCGGGCTCTAGGGAGGTCCATTCAGTTATATATAAACGCCGTAGCTAATTTTTCTCCGGCGATATGAAATTTCATACCTCGAGGCGCGGAAATGGCCGAGGTTTCACTATGGTAATATGCACAACGGTAAATTCAAAACCGAAGCACGCACGTAGTATTAACTTTTCCTATTTATTTAATGAGACGTTTGAATTATTAAAAAGTACAATGAAAAGGTTTATGTAAAAAAGCTACGGAACTCGTAAAGGAAACACGTTTCGACATGTTAAAAATTGTTTACCAATTAGCTACTTTATATAAAATATTTCAAAATTTATCAAACTGAACATATTTAAATGCATTTTACAAATATATAAATCTCTGATTAGCAAATTTCATTGTTGTATTATTAAAGCACAAGGACTGATGATTTATCTAAATGTTGCCAAATTGCACGTCTATATTGAAAAAAAACTCCCTATTATTTTTTTGCTTTCCCTAATTTTTGCGGTCTTTTCAACTAATTTGTGATGACAATACATAAAGTACCCCATGATCTTCAAAAAAATCTATAACAGACCTTTAATCAGCTATAGCTATGCTTGTCTTCGTTATAGGGCTTTGTAGCACGACGACAGCACCAAATTTAGATTTTCTAGCGACGGACAAGGGCTGTACAATGGTGCTGCCCTGCCATGGTGTTTAGAAAGTTGTGCTGGCCCCAGCATAGATATATATTTCTACATCATTGCAATGCCTCCACCCCCCTCCCCCCCCCCCCCTGGGCCTTTTGCTTAACAAAGACTCTCGGCGGCCGCCATTGCTGCCGACAGTCGAGAACTGTATGCACTGCCCGTTATCGTGAAACGTAAAGTACTCACACGAGGAAGCGCTGTCGCCGGAGAAAACGAGGCTAGTGAAGTAGTATTTGGAAAGCGGGTATATTGGTGTTCAACACTTTGTGACGGCAAACAAATCATAATAAAAAACCAAAACATTTCACCATTTCTAAGCATCGATGCGTACCGTACAATGGAATGCAGATAGAAGTTGATAACCACAAGGGTTTTGTTTTGGGGTGTTTCCATGTAAGTTCATAGAATTATAGTCCGGGTTATATTTTGCATAAATTTGTCAAATATTTACTATATGAAATGCATGCACCTGGGATGCAGCATTCAGCTGTATAATTATATATCTATACAGGGTGCTTCAGAAAACGAGGTCCAAATCGTTCCTGTGAAGCAATGACGTTTACAAAGGGCAGGACCCGGCATGACGTCATACCCAGTGACGCCGGAAAAAGCACCCAATCCCAGACTACCTCGCGCACCGACGTGCTCTCATCCAAACTAAATTCAACCAGGCTCCCATCGTCTGCTCTCCGCTCGGTCGTTAGGCTTAGGCTACGTCTGCTCCGTGCCTGCGGTCTGCTTCGTCTGCTCGCTGTCGCGGCTGGCTTTCGATTCGATCGGCGCACCAAAAGATGTTTCGATGCGAACCCGCATTCTCAACACGGCGGAGTGAAACCAACACCTTATGGAAGCAGGGTTTGTACGGCTTTCTCAACCCGCGATGCCATTCTGAGCGTTCGTGCGTACGACGACTGACACGCGATCGCTTTTCAAAGCCGCGCTACGACGACTCGTTCGAGACGACGCTCCAGGCGCGGTCGCATGGTGTCGAGAGCGTCCGCTACACGCCGAGTTCCTACTGGTCAGGCAAGTGTTGGGCTCCTTAATAATAATACATTTTTAAGGTATCATTTCCACTAGAAAGCTGGTGGGCATCGTTTGAAATTGTTGTGCAAAGGCGACTTTCTTTTTATTTTCACCAAAAAATCAATCCTTCGCAGCATGGATTCCTTCAGGGGAGATCAGTTGAGACTAACCTATGCACATTCTTTAATTACTCGTCTCCGGTCATTTTTGACCAGGGGCGAGTTGATACTGTGAATTTTGATATGTCGAAGGCATTGATACGGTAAATTATGTTTTCGTATTGTCGAAACTCCGGTCGTATGGTTTATGTCCTTTGTATCTTGCTTTGTTTGAATCATACCTTTCTTCGCGTACAAACGCGGTTCGGATTTCGAATATTTTATCTGATCACTTCACCTAAACGTCAGGCGATCCACAGGGCTCAAACTTGGGCCCTCTCCTTTTTCTAATTTGTTATAAATGATACTGTTTCCGCCGTCAAGAGTTCTAAAATTCTACTGTTCGCAGGCGACATCAAGCTTTATTTCTTGGTGCGTGGCTTAGACGATTGTTTATTACTAAAACAGGATATTTACCGTGTGTCAATGTGGTACTCACCTAGTCTATTGTTCATTGACACACAAAAGACAAAAATAATTTGTTTGTCGAGAAAGCGTGACCCGATTGTTTTTCAATATACGCTACCGAATGCGAC
Organism: Ixodes ricinus; assembly: GCA_037355805.1. NCBI lineage: Eukaryota > Metazoa > Arthropoda > Arachnida > Ixodida > Ixodidae > Ixodes > Ixodes ricinus. Next base: position 47,309 of record JAZHYW010000905.1, read on the forward strand.
AATGATTCAGCGTGTGACCACCAAGCGTGACCTTGGCGTTATCGTTGATAGCCGTCTCTTCATTCAAAGAACACGTCACTTCAATGGTGGGTACTTCCCTACGTGTACTGCGGCTGATTTCACGTATGACGCGGGAATTTTCGAATTACAGATGTTTGGTTCATTTGTTTTGTTCTTGGTTCGGCCAAGACTTGAATTTAGTTCCGTAGTGTGGAACTCCATTTCTGTGAATCACTGCAACGAAATTGAAAGAGTTCAGGAGCGCCTGGTTCGAATTGCATACGATAGATACTTTAATCGTCTTGTCGTTGTTATGGTTACGAATCACTACTTAAATATCTTAACGTACGAGAGCTAAGTAAATGGCGTACCATTCGTGATTTCGTTTTTACATAAAGTCATCTCTGGTAAAATTGATAGTATTTCACTCTTATCACCTGTGAACTTTCATGTACCTTTTCGTACTCGTAGATTTCTTTTGCAATTTTACCCAAATACACCATGCCATGCCTCGCCAATATCTAGGATCCTGCACCTTTATAACGAGCTTTCTGTTCCTGACCTTGACATCTACGCAGATACGTTTTTAAAAATGGTGAAGCATTTATAGAGAGTGAAATTTTACTTGCGTTTCTAGCATTGTGTTTTCTTTGGATTTGAGCGCTTTGTGTTAACTGTAGCGTCTTGGTATTCACGACTCCAGCGAACTATATGGGGCGCGCTGGTCAGGCAAAATGGCGGACGAAAGGAGGTCTTTTCGTCGTTCAGCACGCGGATCACCATAAATGTCTTGCACTGTAGCGTAAAATCGGTGTTACACATGAAAGCAAAGGGATTTTTGAACGATAGATACCTTCTTCTAATCAATGCGTAGGAATGACACGACGGAAGCATAAAAATAATTACTGGAAACGATATTTGTTTCTATCCTGCCTACGAGTACCAAGCAGCGATAGCAGACGACAGGGTTGAAACGACCTCCTCTCATGAGCTTCGTGGCGTTGCCGCCACGTGGCGTCGATTTCGCTGGAGTCGCCAATATGTGTGTATTGCGTTTGTTAATTTTGTGGCTAGTATTGATTAACCTGTGCCTCAACCTGTGCCTGAATAGCCAGCCGGCAACAGCCAGGCGGCGCCAGCAGAGTGTGAGCCCACGGTTATACCCCGTCTCGTTGTAACTTGGCAAAGGGTGAACGATGAGCCCCACATTGCTTGCCGACGGCTCCGATATGCGCTAGGTATGCGAGCCCAACGCGCACACATAGCAGCATGACGCGGCGAAAAGCCTGATGCATCTTCGCCGTAAAAGCGCACTCCGGTGATACGTAGTCACGTTCCGATTGGTCCTCCAGGGCCGTAGCTTCCGCCGTACTGGCATGTTATGCGATCACTGCTTACGTGTCTACCCAGTATTTCTTGCTTCAGACACTAGGCTAAGCGGCGCCACCAGAGTAATACCTCGTGTTTAAACCATGCAGCCGCCAGTTCCAAGGATACCCAATGTTTCTTGTTTCAGTCGCTAGATAGCGCCAATCCCAACAGCATTGCAGGTTGCCTATAGACAGATGCCTCCTGTGATGGTTACCTTGTTTATAGTGTACCAGTAAGTAGGTCTTCGTGGCGGTTTTTGGACACCACCAGAAAATAAAGTATATTATTATTATTCTTATTATTATTATTGAAACAATCACATTTCCCTACATGATAAAGATAAAAGGCATACTAGCTTTTAAGGAGGAAAAGAACCCGATAAATTTTGGATGCTTTATGAAAGGTGGCGGTCTTAGGCGGCAATGCAAGGTAGAAAAAATATAAAGCTAAGATATGGACAGCAGGAATTTCTACACCCTATGATAGACCATCACCGCAGTACTAGAAAATGTCTTGAAAACTCATGTCGTGTGGCAAAGCCCATACGTATAACAAAGACAAGCTAGCTCAGTTTCAGTGAATGTTTGTTGTCGTTTTTCGCTTTCGGATGTCATATGGTACTCAATGTTTTGCGATCACAACTTAATTCAAGACACTGCAGACGGTTAAAAAGAGTTAAATAAAAATAAAAACTGGAGTTTTTTATGCTTAATGTTGTCGTGCAATTTTGGTACATTTCAATAAATCAGCTGCTTTTCTGCATTAATAACACAACCATACTAATGGCAGCAGGCCTTTTTAGTATTTGTAAAATGCATTTAAAGAGGCTTACTTTGAAATATTTGTTGGTATATTATTTGTGAAGCTGTCTCCGAAACGTGTTAACTTGACATTTTTCGTAGCTTTTTTGCCTATAACTTTGGCATGGTTATTATTAATATTCTGTGTATGTGCTGTAAACTTTTAATAAAATAAGTAGCAAAAATATTACTAAGTGTCTGCTTTGGTATGAAATGAATGGTTGTGCAAATTACCATAGTGAAACCTTGGTAATCTCCACGCCTCAATATTCAAAATTTCATTTCTCAAGGAAACAATTTCAACATCGTTAAAATATAGCCTACTGCACCTCACAAGAACATGACTCTCACATATGTTTTACATACATAACCCGGACAACCATTGTACGACATGATGTGGAAACAACCTAAAGTACGTTAGTAGGCTATTTGGTGCACATCACTACAAATAAAAAAGCGGAAATATTACAAACGCTTGTCCTGTCACATCTAATTGACCCCGTGCTTGCTTTTTATTTTATAGGTAATAATAAAGCGTAAAAAGGACAAAAAATATGCTTCGATAATTAGTTGTTCAACCCGAGCAATGTAAACATTCCGCGCGTGCGTGCACAGTTGATCATACACTCATTCTTAAAATTAACCTATTAAAAATGGTTTAAAGCATTTCGAAATGAATCTTCTCGACACTATATTCTCGTTGCAAAAACTAAACTTGTCAATAAAAAAATAAAAAAAAAACGTGGTGGTGTTGAATTTAGCGCATTCCCCAGAGCCAAGACTCTGTAAGGTCTTGTCTGGGTTCGTGGCCAAAGGTTTCCGTGGCTGTAAACAAGCATACATAGGCACTTCAGGAAACAGTTAATGGAGAAAACCCCTCCCACGATGCAGCCCGATTATCTATATTTTAATATAGTAGACTACCGGTGAGACCATTAGCTACCATGACTTGCAACAAGAGGATATACATTGAGGTCTATGTACTCAAAGCAGAAAACTTGATTTATTGAAGCTCATCTGAGCTTCTCTATTGTGAATAGTGTATACCTTCCGAGTAATTTAGCGATTGAAGTAGGACCTCGCGAAGGTCTTCCCGAATGGCTGGAGCCCTGCGCGGATAACATTTTAATCATTCGCATCCGGCCCGCCTACGCAAACTTCGTATCCGCATCCGAACCGCATCCGCCAGTTCGGAACCGCATCCCACATCAATCCGCGCATTCATTTTACATCGTAAAATCAAGCATGAATAAAATTAAATAAAAAAGCATAAGGATGGTATTCTGTAAGCCATCTGCCTACCTTTGTAGAACGAACTCTTTGTGTCAGAATAAGGTTAAAGTCATTTTAGTCTATTCGGTTTTTTCGCATTTATAATATAACTGATCATACTTACAGAGACAGTTTGCATGGCTGGAAAGATGATTGCAGTTATGAGATCGTCATGGGAGTCCGTGACATTGACACTCCGTCCAGAAAATGCACTCAAATGAAAGAAAATTTAAATATTTATATTTATTTCGGTTCGAAAAACCAATTTCAAACAGACACCTATTTTATAATCATAAAAATGAACAAATGACAGACTAATAACATTCTGGCATTTTATTTAGGCCAAAAAATAAAATAAAAGCGGGAGAGGAATGGCGCTGTATCCCCGCAGTAAAAGTACTCGTTTATATGTGGTAAGATGCAAGTACACCCATGGAAAAATGTCAAAATATTCAATAATGGCAAAACCTCCTATCGGTTTCAGTTTTAAACATGAACCCTGAACTGCATGCTCGGAGCCATATACTTAAAAACGACTCAGTGCCAACTGTCGATTCTTTTTATTGGGCTTGAAGAACTAAAGATACTTTTGGTTGAATACGGCCCTGATTATTTATTTTAAATTTGAATTAACTTGTTATACCGTCAGGTGATGCAGCTAGAGAGAAACAGTTTGTTTCCTTTATTTTTAGCTCTCGACTTAGAAACTGTAATTTGTAATTGTCGAGAAAAAGAAAGCACACACGCAATGTTTGACTTCAATAAAATGCTTATATGGGCCAGTTGGTACATCATGGGAAATAAGCGCCGAAGGAACATGGACCAAGAGTAGAATAACAACGACACACTTTTCACTTGTCGAGGTTTCTGTTTAGAAGAAACAAAATATCGTCAACACGGACGCATTCAGACTAGTTCGCCTTTTAATTAATACCTGCTGATGCGAAGTTTCTCTCCGTTGGTTCAGTTGATGCCGGGATGGCATGCTCAAACTGTGCTACAAGAATGAGGTGCGCAAGCGCGTGCTGTCGCTAGTTCCACCACTCCAGAGGAACGAATTCAGTCTCCTCGACCAAGGCGAAGAAGCCACTTGCAGGCTTCTGCTTTCTTGCGGCTTGTACGTTTGGGGTGTTCTTTGTCAAAATCACGTTTTCGTTTTTTTTCCCTGACAAACGAGAACACGTTTCGAGGGATCACTGAGGCTCCTGCATTTTTTTAATTTTTTTATGGTCATCATTTTTGGCGAGATTGAACCTTCTAAAGAGTACTTCGGCGAGATTCAAACCTTTCTTGACGTAAAGAACAATTTTCTCCCGATTGGCACCTTTTATCTAGGGGAGAGGGGAGTAGTTTTCTCCAGCAGTAGAGAAAATTATGCAATTCATGGTATCACTCACGTATGCTCACGTATGGTATCACTCACGTATGCTACTCTGCGGTCGCACACGTTTATGGGCAGCCTCGGCAAAAATGTAGATCGGGACCCGGAGATATCCGCACCTGATCCGCAATCCGCCAAATTTTATTTATTTGTATGTGCATCCGGCAGTTTACTGCGGATATCCGAGGGCGATCCGCGCTTAATCCGCGGGTATGCTGTGCTCTACAGATGGCCATTTGAAAATCAAATGCACCGGAGCACCCACCTGTGCGCTTTTCTACCTATTGAAGGTGAGGTAGTAAGAATTCAGCCGCAAATGTCCTTCGAATGGATTAATAACACTTAAGTCGGTCAATCGCTCCCACTCGTTTGTGTAACGTCCTTACAAAAAACTATTGCTTTTCAATATTGCGCTCCGCGTTTTGGCAACGCCACTGTCATGGGACGCCGGCTTCTAGAGTCGATTTTCATCTGTTATCCTACACAGGTTTATGTTGCGGAGTCGTACTGGGATAGCGAAATGAGAGTTGCTGCGCAGACGAGCTGGTAAACGATCATAGTGAAAAAAAGCCCCAAAAACTCAAGACAAGAAACGCAAAAGAGAACATCCACAACACCGTCTGTAATCAGAGACGATGTTGTGGTTGTCCACTTCGTTCATTGTCTCATGGTTTTTTTTTTTTACAACGATCGTATTGGAATCTGGCCTTTTTTGTGGCAGATTTTGCGCAACGACACAAAAGTCCAGCAATGGAGTAGACGTGTTTTGGTTTAATGTCAACACCACCTAGAAGGCAAGGCCATAGTGGTGACATGTTTGCGTCACCAGTTAAGACCAATATGGACAGAGATTGGAAACGACGCTGCGTTAGCGGTCGGCTTCGAGTCAACTTTGAGCCAAACGTCGACGCAATCGTCGTGTCCAATCTGTGCTCGGCGTTGGCCTTGGCTGATGACGATATTTTTATCAGCACTTCGGCTTTGTTATCTAGGAAGTGTTGTCAGTGTCCGCTTGGCCAGGCGGATAGGCCAAGTGAACGCTGAGACTACGGTCGACACGTTTAATGGGCGTTAATGGCTTCTGTCCGTTCGTTTGCTGCTCCGCCCGGACTCCAAGTTACGTCATAAGATCGTAGCGCTACGAGCGTTTCCTCACTGGGATTTCTGTGAGGGGACGTGAAAATTCTGTGGTTGCAGCTATTCATCCGGTATGAAGGGCGAGATACTCGATTGATGCCATCACCGTGCTGCCTTATCAGCTTCCATCATTTTCTCCTGCTGATTTAATAAATGCACTGCCAAATATTTCTCTGCTGATTTAAAGTATGGTCAAATATATAACATACGTGGTGTTTGGTGAATCAACTACGAGGAAGTGAATTAACAGACCAATTGATGACACACTCGAGAAAGCATTTGGTCACTATATAATGAAATTGGTTGGTGATTTTAATAAGTTTTTCGGTAAATTATCTGGAATAGCTCGTGATTAAGCTCTGTTTGCAGCAGGGTTTATACTCAAATGTTTCCTCTGCTTCTTTTCTCGAGATTAATGAGCTCGAATTAAGGACTACACTTTTCAATTTTAAATAAAAGCAGATCCCTGGTATAGATCGCATCAGTGCAAAATACCTGTGGAGAAATCAAGGTTTTAATACATGTGGTCCTTTATATGATACATTTTAGTGGAAAAATCCCGGAAGATTTAAAGAGTGCTTTCGAAAAGCCTTTTTTTAAAGGTGAAGAGTGTAAATAACTTGACAATTACCATCGAATTTCAATTTTACATTGTATAAGGCAAATACGGGACAGCATATCTCAATACTATGACACCATACCTGGATATAGCTTTGATATTCCATCGTCTCGGCAGTACGGGTTTTTTAGTAGCTGGGTGATTTAGCTGAAATTTCCCCGCTAAATTGAGAGGGGAACTTACCGGAATAGTGTCCCAAATTTTCCCGGTAAATGCGCCTTCGTGCACTCCTCTCCCCTCCGCACATCCCTCCTCCTCATGAGCTGCGCTCTAATTCAGCATTAGCATATAATTGTCAACGTCTTTCATATTATTATTATTGAAAATATTTGTGTAGATATTTCAAGTCAAGGTACGAGTCTGTCTAAGCAAGTTAAGGCTTGTGGGACAGCACCCTAGTGGTCTAATCAAAATGTTCCCCCGCACAAACACTTTCAAGCTCACCATGCAATATACAGTGTAATGCAAGAAAGTATGATACAAAAAAAAACATGCGCACCGTTGCAGTAACTACACTGTGATGTAAGAAATTATTATGTAAAAATATCGCACACACACGCGCACAAACCCACACATAGCTGTGCTGCTTTATTTGATATCTTGGAGCCTTTTAACTTTTTTTAGATAGTGCACATCATATATGTTTTCCGGTAGGTCATAATATAAAAAATTCAGAACTCTTTTTTTATAGAACGTGGTGATAGAAGGCACTTTATAGCGTTTGGTTTGACGAGGTGATCTAGAAGCTACATAAGGCTTTTTTATAGTTTTAATTCCAAAATATTTCAATAAAACAATCTGAACCAATAAAGCATTGAATGATGGCAAACCTGAAGTTGTTAGTTTTTCTTTCTTTTTTTTTGCTTTGAAGCCTGGATTGCAGACAATATTCTTGAACATTTTTTTCAAAACTGTATCCTCTAACAAACTGTAAATTTAGCATGGAAATTTCCCCGCTAAATTTAGCGGAAAAAATTGATCACTACATTTGGCTGAAAAAATTTCCCAGCTAAATTTAGCGGAAACATTTCCTGCCAAATATAGCGCCGTGTGACGTCACGAGGGCGACGTCACACGTGACGTCACTCTTCCCTCGTTACGTCACACTGACGTCACGTGTGACGTCAGTATGGAAACCTCCCATAATGCAACGCGAGTTACGCAGACGGCAACGGCGACGCCGCTCAAGCCGTAAACGGCCGCATAAGAGCTGCGGTGTAATAATAGTATTAATACTACTGACTACTATTATTATATATTATCACTTCATCTAATACTGGTGTCCGGGAGCGACCATTGGTTCACCAGTCCAAGGTGAGGCTCTTTTTGCGGCTCTTGGTCGCCTCAGTCTGACATTGCCAAAGTGTTGTCGGTCACCACCATGCTTACGCTTGATCACTGGGATAATGAAGTGCTTCCGTCAACGCAAGAAAGTGCCAGCCTGTCGCTCAGTTGCTTCGACTAGGGTGCCTCAATGTCCTTCTGTTCAGGGTGATGCCACCTTGTGTAGTACCTGATGCCGACAGCACGCGCTCACGGGTAAAATACAAAGAAATCGACGAAAACAAAATGTCGCCATAGCACAGTCAGCGCCACAGACGCGTGCAGGGACACGCTCTTTCACGCGCTTCTGAACAAAAAGGAAAATAAAAGTGTGGGAAAAAATGGCCGGATGACTCCACCTAAGCCAGCGCACATGAAGGCACCCTAGTTTCGACCATCGCCATCGGTGTTCTTCTATACTTCGTTTCACCTTATGTTGTACCGCAGCGAAGGCTAGAAGCGCGAGCTCATAGCGTTGGCAGCCGCTCTTAAGTCACGAGAGCTTGTGCCGCCGAGATGTGCCCCAAAGCAAGGACCTCGCACTTGTAGTCTTTCCTGCGGTACATCATAAGGTGAAACAGAGTATAGCTTCACATGCTGTGGCGCGTCTGCCACGCCAGGTCCCTTCTGATATTCCTACGAGATCATCGGTGTCATCGTGTCCCTGGGCTGTGGTATGTGTGAGCTAGAGTTTTAACGGCGTCCTCAGTGCCCTGTGCCAGAGAGCACGATAGCCGCTGTAATTCCTCTGCGCTGCAGTTTTCCCGGTGTCTTCGGTCACCTGTGCTAGAGCGTACCATTCTCGTTGACGGCCCGCCGCCAGGTCAAAAACAACCTTTTCCAACTGACGCTTTTCTTTTTTTCCGGAGAGCCTGGATCTTTATATTTGAACTCCATCTCGTTAATAGCCACAGTGAAGCCCGGTTCAGACAGTTGCGGTTGACTGCGTTTGACTGCGTTGCGGAAGCGAGAAACCAGGACATCCCTGCTGCCTATATCGCGTGCCAAGATGATTCCTTGAATTGGATTCCACGCTTCATGCGTCGCACAGATGTGCCGGTGACTCGCTTTCCGCGCTCGACGCAACACAGTCAAACGCACTCAAACGCAAGTGTCTGAACCGGCCTTAATACTCTGCGCTCTCTCTGAACTGCGAACTCTGTGATTAAATCATTCTAACTTACACGTGTCGTTCTCTCATCCCAGATTATTTCGCGTCGTACTCCAACTAGAATCTTTCCTAATTGCTGTGCCTGTCTTCACCCTCTTCCAACCGACGGGAGAATCATGGCCTATGTTCTGAATGTCGTGATCAATACCATCTTGGCAAGCAGTGCTCTCACATTGCGGAGAGCACTTTCAAGACAATGGGCAAGGACAAACGCAAGGAATGAGTGTGCAGAAAATGCAGAAAATCTAAATCACAGACAAGTTTTCTGACACCGGTTCAGAGTCTTTATCTCAGGATGACTCTAGCTCCATCTCGGTTCACCTCAATGCCGTTAACAAAACACTTGACCTCCTGCATCCTCTGAAAAAGGTGTGAACAGGCTTAGTGACCTGCCTACAAACATTAAGGGCTTGTTATTAATGAGAAGAAGAGTTGAAGCCTTGAGCGAGGCAGTGGAAAAAGTGCAGGATTCCATTCCATACTCCTCAAAAAATTATGAGTCTTTTCTTGCCCTTGTCAGCTCAAAGACAATGAGGTTAAGCTCCTGACGTCAGAGGTCTCCTCGCTGCAGTCGACAGTGTCTCAGCAGGAACTGTCAATACAGCAACTACAATCCAACTTGAATAATAAAGAACAGGAGAGTCGGCAGTCAAATATGGAAATCCACGGAATTCCTTGCTCCCCCAATGAAGACATAGCTGCGGTTGTGAAGGCCATCGCTGTAAAACTTGACAGATCAGGTTGCCTCGATACTGAGATGCGCAAGGCCCACCGCCTCTATGGCAAGCCTGATTCAGTCCCACCTATTCTGGTCCCGTTTGCCCCTACAGATATCAAACAAATGTGGATGAGTGCCCGAAAGAGACTAAGCTTGCTGTCTCACGCAGATGGCTCACAAAAAGTATATTTTCATCAAAATCTCCCCAAAGAAAACAAAGAACTCTTCTGGCTAGCCAGAACAAGGCGCAAAGAAAGAGGCTATAGTTTTGTGTGGGTCTCAAATGGCACCATCTTTGCAAAGAAAGGGGAAGTCTTTACTCCCATCCGAGTCTCCAGAGCAGGTGACCTCAATCAGATTGTCTAATAATTGACCGCTTTAATCACAGACACCTTTATTTGACTTTTATGGCCAATTATCAACACTTCTCCGGTCTTTCTTCTCTTATAAATTTCTTTTCATCCGGAAACAGCACCCTTATAATTGTTCATTTATAAATTGAAGCACCAGGAAATATTGGGACGAGTTTCAAGTTATTACTCAAAATATTAATCACATTGTAGATGCTTTTGTCTTAACTGAAATAAGTGTACATGATATACCTCAGGGGCCCTTTATATTATCTGAATATCAATCATTCTTTAACACACGTGGCTCATGTTGAGGAGGCGGCATACCAATCTACGTTCAAGACAAGTGGTACTGCACTGAATTGAAGTTATCTTCCACACAAGCTGAGTACATATTTTTCCAAATTTGTAATAGCTGCATTACTGTAACACTTAAGGCATTGTATAGGCCTCCATCAAGCAACGTTTTAAAATTCCTTGATGAGCTTAATGTAAACCTCAATGAAATTGGCCCGAACGATAACATTTGTCTCTTTGGTGATCTTAACATTGACATACTGAACTCCACATGATCGAGCGTCTGTGACTATTTGACAATTCTCTCCAACCATAATCTTGCCCCTCTCATTCAAGCACCTACAAGGGAAGAATATCTTAACAAGAAACTTGTTTATTCTTGCATCAATCACATCAGCGTCAGGCGTTCTGTGGTGTATGCTAAGGCATCTGTCATCTCACAAAACCTAGCCGATTATTATTTTGTGGCGTGCCAAATAGACCGCAACATGCTATCAAAACAAGACAAGGAACGTTCAAGACAGATTACAGTCATTGAAAGGCACAAGTTTGACAGAATAATTGCGTCATACGACTGGAATGGCTCAATAAGCGTTAGCGACAGTCTAACTGCTTACTCGGAGTTACTTGAGGCGTTCGCATATTGCACAGGACAGAATACGAAAGTCATTGCGACTAAGAAACGAAAACAGCAGCACGTTTGGCTAACAGAAGATGTTCTCTGGGCTATTAAACTAAATTTTATATCTTATGAGTCACGTCTCCGCCGGTCACCTCACAATTCACAAGTAAAATTGCAATACATAAGCCAAAGGAACCGTGTTACTGCTGTCATACGCTCTGCAAAGCGAAAGCACTACCGCAGTAAGTTCATCAACGCACTTTATGATACCACAACAACTTGGTTCCTTGTCAATGAAGTGAAGGGACGAAATTCACAACGCACTATCAACGAAGTTATTAAGAAAAACGTTCACTAAAATATGACTTTTGTGGCGGATAATTTCAATCACTCTTTTGCTTCCGTTTCTGGCGTGCCTTACCATGGAAATATTAATACAGACAATCGAGAAAAATCTTGTTTAAACTCTGCCTATCTCCCAAACATGACAGAAAAAGACCTGCATTCGCTGTTATTTAGCTTCCAGCCTCACAAAACGCCTGGCGTAGATAATACAAAACTGAGCGACATGTGCCGCAATTTTCGTGTTTTAAAAAATGCTCTTCGCCACATCCTAAGCGGAATCATTCTCGCGGTAGTTTTACCCCTAAATTTCAAGAGCGTAACCGTAAGGCCCCTTTATAAGAATGGCGCACGTGACGATGTAAAAAACTATCGTCCCATTTTTCTTCTTCCGTGTTTGGCGTTGGTTCTGGAAAAACATATTTTAAAATCAATGAACGACTTTCTTGTTGGGTACAACCTTATATCGCCTAACCAATACGGTTTTAAAGCCGGCCCAGCACCCAATCCCTACTGGAGGACATGTGTGATATCTTGCACACATCGTTCGAAAAAATTCAATTTATATGCGCCCTTTTTCTCGACGTATCCAAAGCATTTGATTCCATCAGTCACCAAATACTCTTGAACAAACTTTACAATTACGGATTTCGAGGCCCTTTTTTTAGCTGCTTCAAAACTTTTCGACAGACAGACCGCAGCAGGTAATGGTTTGCTACAACAAAAAAATGCTAAGGTATCGCTCAAGTCAGGTGTACCATAAGGGTCAGTTTTGTCCCACTTGTGGTTTAATTTCTACGTCAACGATCTCACTAGATTAACATAAAAATGCTCAGTTTTTCAATACGCAGATGACACATTGCTGTTATCTACTCATGTCAGCCTGCGTAGTGCAATAAACTCTACAAGTTAATTCTTTGAAAGTCATGGAATGGTTTGAAGCCAATGAAATCATTGTGAATGTACAAAGAACAAAGCTTATTTGTTTCCGCAATTCACTTAAACGACAGTGTATTGACATCCCTTTTATATTACATTCCACGTCTTGTATGTCTTGCACCTGTACATCCATTCCATACCACAATGCAGTCAAATACTTTGAACTTTTCTTCGATACAATCTCGCCTGAAACACACACCTTTATTATCTGCCTAAAAGATTACGAGGTGTATCTTGTCTGTTATACCATAAGAAACGTTTCTCCCAATCTCCGTCAAAAGACAGACGTTAATAATCTTGTGTACGGAGTTCTTCGCTATGGAATTACTATCTTTGCCAAAGAACAGAAATTGACGCAATCCTGAGAAACATCCCGAAAAACGTTGCATATAATCCGAATCTAAACCAGGATGATAATATATTTCTTCTGTGGGCTTGCCGCGTTTTCTACTCCTTTTTCATAGATGTGTCATCCTAAGATATTATTGGCTCAGTCAATTTAAAAAAACTTCGAATTGTCCAGCTCTCTATAAAAAGCAGTGAACACCTTATAATTCCTCGCGTATACACCAAATAGGGTGTCACAAAATAAAATTTACACGGTCTTTATTACCGCAAAAATAAACTAGGCATCGCCGAACGCTCATTCTCCGCCCAAAGGTAGCGCTAGAGGTCACAACCAGATGCCAAAGTTTCAGCCCGGTCCGATAACTTAATCAAAAGTTATGAGTGATTTTCTGAAAATTTCAATGGGAAAATGGAGCTTATTTTTGCCCGTTTTCGGTTTCTGGTGCCATAGAGCCCCATATGTTCGAAAACTCCGTCGGCCGCCATTTTCCCATTGGAATTTTCAGAAAATCACTTATAACTTTTGAATAAGATATCCGATCGGGCTGAAACTTTGGCATCTGGTTGTGACCTCTAGCGCTACCTTTCGGTGGAGAATGAGCGTTCGGCGATGCCTAGTTTATTTTTGCGGTAAAAAATACCGTGTAAATTTTCTTTTGTGACACCCTATGGATAAAAAGTGTTCGTTAGTATCATGCTCCTCACATATTTAAAAGAAAAATACCAGATTTGATTGATCGAATTAACTCTCAGCGTGTCTTGAAATAACGCATAAAACAATGGTGCTAGTAGCAGCCCTTTGACTTATACACGACTGCAATCTGTCTTAAACCGAGAGGAGGCTGGCTATTGTTTGCATGTAGTTGACAGTTGGAGCTAGAGCCTATAGGTCCGCATGAGCAAGGGTATATATGTATTTAAAGGGGTAGTGCAACAATTTTAGTGTTGAAAGAATTGGCAATTTGCATTTTTTATATTGTTTATCCAAGCACAAGTGACCAAAAACGCGTCACCTTGCCCCGAAAAACTGCCATTGTGGTGCGTAATCGCAAAGAATAAAACGAAATATTTGCCGACATGCAGCCGCTTGTGGTGGTTAACGGAACTGATCTGTGACGTACTCTGAGGGATACGCGGAAGTGAACAAAACCTGTCCCCCTCCGCTGCTGGACTCGCCTTCACCGTCGTGGCTAACCGTCTTTTGTGTCGATCGCTCGCCGCGACCTTCGACGATGCTAATCCTTTAACAGTCGATAATCGCGGAGGAAGCGGCTGGGGTCCCTGAAGAGAGAACCCAAGGTGAAACCACGTGATCCCCCAGAGTACGTCGCTCAAAAGGCGACGTCGAGCGTTGAGAGGCGCTTTGACCGTCAATTTGTTTAATATTTTTACATGAAAACCAGCGCTCGCAAAAAAATACGGTTTTCTGCTCTTGGTTCTATGGGTGATACAGATTCATTTCCGCAGTTAATTGGCCAAAGTCTGAAAATCGTTGCACCACCCCTTTAAGTGTATATTTATGTGTAGATCTAGGCATGTACGTCTATATGCGTCGTGGTGCACTTTGACGTTGTATATAAGCCCAAGTACTCATTTAGTTGTGTGTGTAACTTGTGAAAGAACTTTTAATTGTGTATAGCTGTCTCATATTCGTGCCTGAGAACAATCAGTTTTAACACTACGGGGTCTAGCCGCACAAGCCGACCTTGGCTTCGACTGACCCGCCTCTTTTCTGTTGATGAAAGAACAATCGCAATAAATTATTATTTTGTATTTTTTACTATTTTTTATCCTTTACTAGAAAACTTTCTTTCTCAACGTTCTCAACTCGTGTGAGTCGGCGTCTTTAAGTGTTATCTTCTTCCTTTTAAGGCGAAAGTGCCTCAAGGTTCAGTATTATCCCTTCTACTTTTCAATATTTTTGTTAATGACATATGGCTAGTGTCGTCAATGGATGCACGCTCTACCAATACAACGACGACACCCTTTTTGTGTCCCGTCATATTAGTTTCCGTGACTCTTTCAACATACTTGAGGAGAATGCTGCCCATATAATGGACTGGTTTGCTGACAACATGATGGATACAAATAGGTCTAAAACAAAGCTGTTTATTTTCGTAACTCTTTCAAAAGAGAGCTTTTGTAAAGTTTCTTCTTCACCTATCTAAATGCGATCCAGGTACATGTGTACCGATCGAGTCAGTTAATGATCTTAAATACTTGGATGTTTATTTTGATTTTGATAGGTCGTGGAGCACACATATGTCATACTTATGTAGCAAACTACGAGCTGTATCCTGCATGCTTTATAAGACTAGAGTCTTTATACCAGTTGGTGCAAGGCTGCTGATGAATCACGCACTTAATTAGCAGTATCATTCGGTACGGCGTAATAGTTTTTGGAAATTGTTCTGGTCGTTTGCAAGCCACAGTTGATACCTTACTGAGAGGAATACCTACTTGGCTTGATTATAATCAACCTTCGTCAACCACTAGGGATATTTCTTAAAGCTCTCCAATTGCCAAACCTCCCTTCACATTATATTCAAACTGTTGTATTACACAACTTTTGGAATAAGGATTTCAAAACGCCGTCACTTCCGTCTCGCTCATTTCGATGCACTCTTTGTTTCAAGGTGCTATGTTGTTAAACCCGTTACTGTAAATCAACGCGAAAATATTGTGTTCCGAGTTTACTCGACGCTCTGCCGGACTCAATCCTCGACATCACCTCACTGAAGGCATTGAAGAAGAAACTGAAATGTGTTGACTTGGATATTACTTAGTGCAAGCCTAATACCAGTATGTGCATAATGGATTTTAAGGGCTATTATTATTATTTTTCTCTGGCTTATCTTACGTTTTTGCCTCATCCTTTCTCCTTCTTCCCTTCGTATATATGTAGTAATTTCTTTTCTGTCTTAATTTTATTTCCCTTTTTCTACCTTCCTCTTTTGTGCTTGCTCTGCATTTCGGTCGCTTCCCTTCACCCTCCCCCTTTCCCAAATGATTCTGATGACTTTTCTAAGTTTTCAGTGTTTCTTTTGTTTTCTTTTACAATTCTTGGCTTTTCTCATGCCCTGTAGTATCGTTCTGTGACTGTGTTTCATTTTGCATTCTCGTTATATTTTTTGTTGTTGTTTACACGTGCCGTAATCTTCTTTTTCATTTAATTGTGTTGTTGTGTTTTTACTGTCCGATGGCATTTACGACTTTCACTTCTACTTCTCTTTTCTTTCATACGTTTTTCCAGCGTCGTGTTTTCATTTCAGTATAGTTCTGCTGAAATTGTTTAATTTTTATTTGCTGTTTTTGTGTTTTCTTTTTTTTCTGTGATTAGCGACATTTTTGGGGTGATGTGCGGGCTGCGTGGAGGGCAGATGCTTGGAGAGGAGAGGAGAAGCCTCCTCGCTACTCCAGACTTTAGTCTGTTTCCTCCTCTCCAGATCGCGCTCCGCTCTTGGCTTGTCGCGGATCATACTTTCATTTCCATAGCTCGAATACTTCTAATGACATTTGTGCCTTTCTGTCCTGAAATTGTTTTCCTTTGCTTCGTCGTTTTTTTTCTTTTTTTTTTTTCTACTGTTGCATCTCTGCCGATCTTATTGTTGTTTTTTTTTTTTTTAGGTCGTCATAACACAAGCTTTCAGCTGGCTTTGATGTGCCCATACTTATTAACATTTCATTCCGATGGGAAAATAACTTATTATTATTTTTATTGTTATTATTTGACAATATAATAAATTTTTCCACTATTATTATTATTATTATTATCCTAATTTTTTATTGGGTTATGCATTTACCACCTCATGTGTGTTAGGTGTAGAAAGTGTTTGAGTGTGCTAGTACTAAGACCCAAACGTCGTTCCTAGGCATTAAATAAAGCCGATTCTTGATTATTGATTATTATTGCCACTGCTAACTTGTAATTATAATTTGTAGTTTTTCTTAGGCAACGGGTTTCACTCCGTTTCAAGGGAAAATGATTGGGCGATTTCACGAAATGCCTTTTGACACTCGGTAAGCCGGCTCCTGCCGGTCTACGAACGTTTTCAGCCATATTTATCTTTGCTTGCAGATAAGCAATTTTTTTATTAGGGCCATTTCGGGGGTTGGTAAACGCAGAAGCATAAGAGGGCTTCGTCAACGACAAAACGAAAGAGGTACGATCGAGGACCTTTTAAGGTCCCTTAAAGGACACTCAAGTGGTTTTTGAGTTCGTGTTTTGATGATGACAGCTGAATTTAGACGCCCCAAGTATCCCTAGAAACCAAATAGTATAGTCATACGGTGATTATTTCTTTAATAAAATGTAATTGAAGGCCGCCAAACCTCGGATCCATCCGAAAACGAAACCACTCTCATTGGTCCTCGCACGCTTATCAAAAGTATCTCGGGCCAATGGCGTTGGACGACGTTCCGTCGCGCAGTGATCCCGAGGTAGCCGCATCGGCCGAACCTCTTTGTCATTCGAGCTTCGATCATGGCGGCGTTCTCTACGCTCGAGGACCTGATGCCGTTGGAGGTTGAAATTCTTCGGCGGACAGCCGACCTGGGGATGATTTCCTATGACGCCACTCCGACGTGCGATGTGGACGATAGCAGCGCTTCGGAGTCCTGTTCGGGTTCCGAGGACGATGAAACGCAGACCTTTTCGGGCGTTCTTCGATTTGCGGTTGGGGCAAGTCGTAACCAAACCAACGTTTGACATCGCAGCGTTACCTCTGTTACGTGATGTCAAACGATGTCGCCACGTTGACTTTCGCCTCGGGAGGACGGGGGGAAGGCTGGTTCAGACATGTGCAACGAGCGCGTACCTACGACTGCGTCCGTTGCAACCGGAGCGACCGGAACGACAGCTCTGCGCCGCGCGTACACACCTGAAATTACTACAAGCACAGCGGGTCGCCGTCAGCTGTTTCAGCGGCCCCTCTAAAAGGGGACGCACTGCTACTCAATGCCGTAACAGAATAGAGACAGACAGTTTTCTATAGCCTAAAGCTTTATTATTGATTTTTCTTGATAGGCTTGCAGGGTACAGTGGATGAAAAAAAGAAAATAAAAAGATGCCGTACGCCGTCTTGGACGATCACGACTCTATACACGACATTGCAATAGTACAAATATCGCCACACGCATTTTCTACGATTATAAAAGACAATGTAATCTTAGCAGCGATATAGCAACGTAGAAATATGATTTCGTGATCAGATAGACGTTGCGAGCGTTCAGGATTGCTAACACTAATAACTTTTCTCCGGTGATGAAAACGCGTGAAACTTCGCGTCCTTTATACGGTACGCGCCAGTAATACCTTGAACTTGAGCACACGCATGAAATGCGCCAAATAAGAAATCCGGGCGATGTTCGAGGACACAAATGCTTAGAAAGCACCACTGTAGTCGAAGTAAACAAACACGACGGCACGGGCGTTTCTGCTGTCTTGAGAGTGCCGCCACGGCATCGCCGCACGAGTAGGTGGGTCTTCCCTTCTAGTACGTGCTGGGTTATCATAACGACACACGACGAAAATTCACAGTCAAGGATAGCGCTTTACGCGGAACGATGAGCTTTCACCACGCCGTCCACGTCGATGATCAACACCGACGCCATGTGCGCGCAGATACGTGCGCTTCCGCGCATCCCGGGGGAACGGGAAATTCACCCCCGCGGAGGACGGCAAGGAGAAAACGTAGTCCCTTGTTTGTGAAACGATAATTGCAGTATCGCGTATTCTAAACTAGAACTATTTTACGTCTTGTGAAATTATCATGCACAACATATTTAAATAAACTGAAAATTGTTTCTTTAGCGAAACTTTACAAAGGCCGCCAAAATTTTCAAACATACGATAATTTCATTGGTCCTCGCAAGTACAGGAAAGAGTCCGCACGTATTTTATTCCTGCGTGATTAATAGGCGGTTCTGCCTTTTAAAACTGAAGATACTCATTCACTGACACTTCCTTAACGCCATCGCACCAAAAAGTAGCTTCCCCAAAACCGCTTGAGTCCCCCTTTAAACTCAATAGTACCCATTTTCTTTATTTCGAAGGCGTCCTGCCGGGGTCATTTCGGCCGTCGATTTCTCGAGCGCCGGCTTCTCTTAACTGCGAACGAAAACATTACACCCGTATTCTTAAGACAAATTACGTCTAGGAAGGCGCAAGCTGTGTTAATACATGTTTCTACATGTATTAAAATTTAGAACGACGTATAGGACGACGTCGAAGACAACTTCCTAGAGATCGTCGCCAAGTATGGCGTCCAGGCAGTGGCGTCACAAGGGGGGCGGGGGGGGGGGCGGACCGCCCCGGGTGCAGGGCTCAGGGGGTATCGTGGCGGGCCACGAGAGCGGGGGGTCGCGGCGGCCACGAGCGGGGTGGGGGGGGGTGGAGTCGCGGTGGGCCACACGGGGGGGGGGTCGCGGTGGGCCACCGCCCCGGGTGCCGCTGACCCTGGTGACGCCACTGCGTCCAGGAAACCTCTAGGACGACGTCGAGGACTACGTCATGGACGACGTCTAGGACGACCTCTCGAGAGACCTTCACAACGACCTGGAGAACGATGCCTAGAGGACGACGTTCAGGACGACGTCGAGAACGACGCCTAGAGAAGGACACTTAAGGCGGCTCTGGCGTATTTGCGTGGGCGGCCACGTTTGCCTTCGGAAGCCGCCGCAGATGTAGACGCTGCAGCCGATGTCGAGGCTGTAGATGTAGATGCGGTCGTCCGACAGTCCATCGCCGGAAGCACACTAGGAGCACAGATGAAGTCCGAAGCGCACCTTCTGCACACGGCGCTTCGGCGGGGACATCACCCTGATGACGTATAATGACGCTTCATCACATTGCGCTGATAGTGCTTGATGACGTGCTTTTATGGTCTTATTTCGGTCACAACGCCGACAGACGGCAGTTGTTTTTTACGTACAGTGGCGTGAGGTCGTCTGAGAGGTCCAGGGCGACTCTTAGGACAACCGCAAGAACGAGGGCCGCAAATAAGCAAATGATTGAGCGGCGCGTGCCACTCAATCGCATTTTTATAGCCATTTACTCCAATTTGTCGCTCAATGGGACAAGTAAGCCTTTCGCCTTAAAACGCTTGCTTTAAACAAAATACAAAAACAAAAACAAAACTTGTGTTCGACGATTTTCTTTTAAGTTATTAACTACTCCTGCGGGCTCAATCGATCGCGGCGGTAAAGAACTTGAATGAGCTGGAAATCACTGCTTCCTTAAGTGGGGCTCCACGTAAAAATGCTCAGATCACTTTTCTTGCGAGTCGCAGCAGCTGGAAGTTATGTACCCAGCGCTAAAGACCATTTCAAAAGACAAAATAGCTGTGCAATAATTTTTTTTTAATTAGCCCCGAACGGTTTCATCAATAGGCATAAAGCACGGCTGAGCGAATACCTTTCAAAACCTGCAAAACGAAACTGGTCATGGCACAAAAATTTTTCAAAACGCTATGTATCCTAGGCACTCCTTCACTAGGACGATACTGAGTGTCGTGTTTGCGTAAGATATTTAGCTCTCAAGTTTTTTGCTTCTTAAGATCAAAGGCGAAATCTGTGATCTACACAATCACCACAGCTAAAGTATTTGGGAGCTTCGCCTGGTTAGAGATCCTCCTCACAACAACAATTTTTTTACATGTTTTCTTTTCTTTAACAGAAGTAAAAGCGCCAAGTATTCAAGAAATTGCTTTTTTTTTATTGTATCGTAAGAAAATCTAGAGACTGGCCATTTTGACAATTTATTTGTTTTGAATGATGAAACTTTTGTTTACATTAAATATTTATCAAACGAAAACCTAAATGAATAGCTATTCAAGAGGCACAATGTGGTAATTGCCATATTTTAGCGAGAAGCGGCCAGACGAGAGAAACGATAAAATTGCAAGATTCAACATCCTTTTAAAATAGTTTTTTTTCTTTTCTTTCTTAGTGTGATGAGCTCTTGGTATGCTATAAGGGTGTGCGGAGGTAAAAAAAAATAATGGCCGAACTTTAAGGGGAGTGTGTTACTTGCAGTTGGCTAATGTTTTAGCTTCGTTTTTGAGGAGCCTTAGTGAGTCGCACATATTTTAGTCTCATCGCTGCGGTAACCTACCAAAATTTACTTATACAAAATCATCATGCCTTTCTGATCCCTTTGATGAAAAGAAAGAGCAATTGTTCCTCGAAGATATGAAAACACTGCCGAAGGTATCCTGGAAGCTTTTTCGGGACTACCTATTCCAGTAGCCAGGCACATATATCTGAGATCGACTTAAAAACTACAAGTCCCTAAACGCGTTCATCTACTTCGTGAACTGCAAAGCATGGGCGAGGGACTTTCATCTAGCTCCCATAGGCGCAGAAAATCCGCGTTGAGCTTTCCCGCAGGGGTCGCCGAGCAAGGTCTTGGTCCTAGCAGAAAACATTCTGTAAGTTTTTATGCTGCGGCATTTAGCGCGATGCGAATCTCTGTAATGCACAATTGTCTAGTGATTACACTTGTTTGATTTGGTATTCAAGTGCTTTTTCTTCAGAGCACCGTGCGCCGCATTCTCGCCTTTGTCACCTTCCACCATCTGTCGGCAATACATCGAAGTGCTAGTATTGTCTGTCAATGCCGTCGTCCTGCGATCTACCAGGCTCGGTGGCGTCAGTGGTGGCCCTCGTTTCGAGATAATCGAAATAACTTCACTTGTAACATTTTGTTCGTTCCGGTACGCATTGGCCACTTAAAAGCACAACACTGGGACACTTTTATAGCGTTGCTCTCACGCGATTACTCGATAGGAAACCAAGGGTCGTCACACACCCACAAAAAGACAAGGCAAACATACAAAAACAAAGTATTTCAATCCCCCCGTCGTGGTGGTCGGAGGTAGCGCGCATACCCTGCACAAAGCATTCAATAAAACTAAAGTTTAATCTATCATTTGCACATATATATATATCTGTACGTTCAAAAGGACGATATGCTTGAAGTTCTATAACTTGATAACAAGTTTGGTCGAACTGATCTCTGTCCCTATCAATTAACGAATGTTGGCACGATGGCATCAGTTACCTAGGTGGCACCTGTCACCTAGCAGTGTTTGAAGATTTGTGTCCGTCCTTTGTCCCCCTTCTCCCATTATTCAGGAATAATGTTCGTCATTATTGTACAGCTCACTTGCCCCTTTGTATTAATTGCATTATCAAGATAACCTTAAAATGCAGACCGTTCACCCTTGTTGCTGTTAGACTGGTGGCGGCTGATAAAACCGTTTGCTCTACCGATGTCAAACTCCTGGTTAGCTCGGTTGGTAGAGCGCTCCATTTGAAATGGAGACGTCCCTTGTTGAATAACAGGACCAGGCGGAATTTCTCGGTCACACTCCAGTGACCAAGTTGTCTTTGGAAAGTTTGTTTGTGCTTTTGTTTTCCTTCTACAGGAATTATTTTCGCCATTCTTGTACAGCTCGTTTGCACCTTTGCATTAATTGAACTAAAATCCTAATTTTGGTGGCCTGTAAATGTATTAATTGACTTTCATATAACGAAAATTTAAATTAAATAAACCTATAGTGCTTATGTGGGATGTTATGCTTACTATAGGAGTGTTTTCCTATACATGATATATATATATTAAATTTAAAAAATTGTTACTAAGAATGTTTTGTAAATCGTCTCATGAGAATGAAAAAACAAGCGTATAAATACCTCCCTTCAAATGCTGAATGCGGACTGAAGAGATTTTCGGTGAAACAAAATATATTGATATGCCCACAGCCCTAGCACGAAATTTATCCTTTTTCCAGGCGCCGGTTCCTCACGTACGCTAAACCTCGCGAGAAGATAGCCTCATTCAAGCGTACTGATATTCGTTCTTTGTTTTCATAAAATAAAGCTTGCTTAGACCATGGGGAAATAGATGTAGTTACATATAACGTCCGGCAACACAAGTTCACGACAACGTATATAGTCACCAAAAGACGCAGTTAAAGCGGGTTTCTTATCACTTTGATGCTCAACTATATGTTTAACATAGCATTGACTCATTGAGGAATGAACCCTTGTTTTGAGCTTTCGTTCATAAGTGGCATACCCAAATATTCTTGACTAGGCTCAAAGCTGGGGCTGGCCATCGATTAAAATTTCAAACCTGATCAATCACCTTTATTTAATCGAACAATTAAGCTGATTAATTTGTCTCCTTTATTACCGTGGACCTCACTTAAAACAGTCAAAATTAATACTTTTCTTTTGCCGTTGCTGAATATGCATGTGATAAACGGCACAATTATAGAATGTTTCTTATGAATCAACCTCGCAGGTAAGAACAGTTGAAAGAGACTCACATGTTTTTACTTCAGTTGCATGAGGCAAAGAGGTTTGGTGAAACTCTCCGGTAAGAGAGACATATCCTTTTATTAATCGCCATAGTTTCTGCTGCGCTAAACTTACACTCATACGGTGTTAAGTGGCCGGTAGACGTGTAACATTGTGCACTTGTCAAGAGTTACAAATCTTGCCCCAGCAGTTTAATTTAGGCTAAAACTTTACATAAAGCTTGCCTTTTATACATGGTGTGATCCTCCACGTCTGCATGGTAAAAGCCTGTAATTTTTAATTTTCTTTTCGGTTCGTCAAGATTTTATCGATTAACTGGTTAAAAATCACGGTTAACGCATTGATTGATCAGTTGGTAGTTTTATCGATGAATTTTCCAGCCCTACTTAAACCATTCCGTTCCTATTTCTCTGAAGTCGAGGTAGTGGGCCATACTTGCTGTGACGTCATGTGAAGAGTACAGGTGCGTGTCGCGGCATGGGGAGACCTCTAAATCAACATGCCTCCAGGCACAACATGAGGTCGAAAGAACTTGCAACAACTAGATGTGCTGATGTCTTAGTTCAGCTAGATTCTCCTAAAGTGTCTAGAATAATTCTTCCAAAATGGGCTGCAGCGCGTCTGGCCCACTGCAGTGAGCCTAAAAAATGCAGACTGTTGTTCTGTAAAGAACATTCGGCATACCACTTATAGATAAAAACTAGAAATGAGAACGGTCTCTCAATTTTGGTTCAAATGATTTGCTAAACCAAAGGAGTGATCTTTTAAATCATTTAACTTCTGCCATGAATAAACGTCCTTGTTACTTTGCGTTACTGGATATTTTATGTAATTGAATGTAAAGTGCTCCTCAATTTCAACGCCCGCATTTAGTTAACCAAATATTGTTCTATTGCAGGTTACTCAAAGATAATTTGTATATTTCAGCAGGTGGAATGTTTTCGCCGTGCCGAGTTTTGATAGTGAGTTTATAACAACACCACGTAGTTGGACAGACAGGTCCAGGAATAGCCTGAAAATTGCCAAAGGACCTGACGATACTAGCGTCGCTGAAGCTTTCCGAACGCCGCTGGCTGCCGTGGGTTCCCGGCCAAAAAAACAGTTTTCGCCCTCAGCGGCTCGCCGCTAGGCGCCGTCCAGGGAGACTTGTGCTCGTTACTTGAAAAATGTAGTAGATTACAATTACAAATTACCAAGCCTCAAATGTAATGGATTACCGTTACAAATTACTTTCGCTGAAAAGTAACGGATTACTTAACTCCTTGCGTTACAAATTACTTTCACGCTACTTTTTCCGTACACTTATCCAGAAAACATAAAAAATGTTTTGCTATTTGTCAAAAATATTTTGCAACACTAATTTTCATTTCTAATACTCACGTATTATGGTAGTCCTTGAAAAAATAAAATATTGTATTTAAGAGAAAGAGTCTAGGTGCACTCCGTACACCTCTAAGCTGACAAGCTACCGAAATCTGCAACCACACCCGCCATCCTGCTAGCTTACGGCCTCCGGAAGTGATCCCTGGAATTGCCCAGACAAAGGTAGCGGTGCGCGTGCTCAGTAGCAGCGTCTACCTCCGCTACGAAATTCGGAGATAAAAAAGCGATCTTCGAAAGCTCCCTTTTGACTCGGGTGTTTCGCTTGTTATTAACAAGAAAAGAAAAAAAAACTTGGTTCTAACGTTACAATGGATAGCCAATGCAGTACGCAGGTGTCCCAGCTTACCTTGATGTGTTTCCGTAGGTTAGAGTTTGTTGTTCTTGCTGATGACAATGTGTTTTTTGGCAACCAAGGTGTGGTCTGAAGCTTTATGTTTTCGTTCTCCTTAATGCCCTAAATCTTGAGCTTCTCATTAAGAGATGGCCATGAAAACGACAGACAGTCCATAACCGAAAACGCGACCAGTCAGACAAAACGTGGCGGTTACAGGTTATCGACCGCCCATCGGTTCTCACTTTCATACCAATATTCGTGGAGGCCAGGGGAGCGGAGGGCATGGAGAGCGAGAGAAGCGGTGGCCATCGGTCTAAAAACAATTGAGGATCACACGATATTTGCGCGTTCTCTCTCTCTGTCAGCACTCCTTAGATGGCCTAAACCCTATTCTCACCCTTTTATGTTGACACTTGACTGTAAAGTGAGGAGTAGACTCGACCACCATGCCCAGACAAGTAAACGAAAAGAAGCATAGTCCGTACCCTCGAAGACGAAGCTCTTAGCCTCGCGCCGGGGGCTTTTTCAGTTAATTTCATTTGTTATAATCTCAGGGCCCGAAGGCATCACAGAGAGGAGTGGAATAATACATCAATACAAAGTGAACAATGAAAACAATACGCAAAAAAACAAACAACAAGGTACAGAATTACTATGGAACATTATTGAAAACATCAGTTATGGCGGTTTTAAAATCAGCGGCGTCAGTTAGTGAGACTACGGATGCGGGAAGGCGATTCCAGTCGACGGAGGTCAGGGGTAGGAAGGAGGCATAAAAGGTGGAGGTGATGCAGTAAGGGATTCCTACATTTAGTGGATGATCGGTGCGCGGCGATATGTATGATGGCCCTGAAAATAATGAGGTTCGAAGTGTTGGGTTAGAGTGATAAATCTTGTGAAATAAGCAGAGGCGAGCTATTTGTCTACGAGAGGAGAGGTTGAGCAAATATAGGGATGCTTTCATGGAGGTGAGGCTGGCTGTACGGTGATAGTTAGAAAGTATAAAACGTGCGGAGCGATTTTGAATGGATTCAATGTATGATGCTAGGGTTACGCCAGGATTCCAGATAGAGCCTGCATACTCAAGTTTGGTGCGCACTAAAGTTTTATATAGGAGAAGTTTAAGTGAAACAGGGGCAAGGGAAAAGTTTCTTCTGAGATAGCCTAATAAGCGATTAGCGTTGTTAGTGATATATTCGACATGGATGTTCCAGGAGAGATCGTTAGTTATATGAACACCGAGATATTTATAGGTTGACACAGAAAGCAAGATGGAGTTATTAATACAGTAGGAGGGACAAGTGTTATTTTGACGGGACACTCTATGGATCTACATTTAGAGGTGTTAAGTTCCATAAGCCAATTATCGCACCAGCGGGTTACGTTGTTAATGTCGGTCAGAAGAGCAGATATGTCAGAGTCGTTAATGATTTCCTTATAAATTACACAGTCATCAGAGAATAGGCTAATAAAAGAGAATACATGCGTGGGAAGATCGTTAATATATCTAAGAAATAAAAGTGGACCTAATACGGAACCTTGTGGGACACCGGACTTCACACGTGAGGTTGAAGAATTAGTTCCATTAGCGTGAACAAATTGGTAACGGTCTGATAAAAACGATTCTATCCAAGCGATTATATTGAAATCTATGTTAAGTTTACGGAGTTTGTGAAGGAGCAGCGCGTGAGGAACCTTGTCGAAAGCTTTTGAGAAGCCAAGAAATATGCAGTCAGTCCTGGAACCCCGGTCAAGTGTTACGTGAAGGTCATGAGTAAAGGTTAGGAGTTGAGTTTAACATGAATAAAACCTTCGAAATCCATGTTGTGCTGAGCTAAAAAAGAGTTTGAGTCTAGAAAATTGAAAATGTTAGTATAAATGACGTGCTCAAGGATTTTACAAGGAATGCTCGTTAAAGAAATGGGACGAAAGTTTAAAGGGTTATGCTTATCACCCCCTTTGTGGAGAGGGATCACCTTCCCCACCTTCCAATCTTTTGGTAATTCTCCTTGTTCAAGTGATTGCGAAAATAATTTAGATAAGATAACGCACATCAGTACATATTAGTGTTTTTCAAAAACTTAGCATTAGTATTATCAGTGCCTGCTGTCGTATGGGTTTTTAGGTTTTCGTTAATGTTAGATATACCTTCACAGTCTATGATAACAGGAAACTAAGGCGAAAAATCTTAAGTTCTAAATACCGGACAATTTGAGGTTACCGTGCATGAAAAAGATCTAACAAACACATCATTTAACTCAAAAGAACACAGTTCACTGGGCACCTCCTCTCCATGGGTGTCCCTAAGTACAATGCCAGGACTAGAAGGAGGGTTAATAACTTCCCAAAATTGACGCGGATTGTTAAGTAACATTGACGGCAGCGTATTGTTAAAGTAATGTAATTTTGCCTCTTCGACTGCTTTCTTGTATACGTTAGCTGCAACATGGTAGGCTTCCCAGCGTTGTACATTGTCCGATAGCTTTGCAGCGCGAAATAATCGTTTCTTTTAATTTGACAGCTTTTTCAGTGTCACGCTGTACCATGGAGATTCTGGTGAAGATGATACCACTCGAAGGGGAACATGTGCGTTCATGAGTGACATAACTTTTTCTTTAAATAAACACCAGTTATCATCAACTGAGCGCTCAGCAAAACAACCTATGTATTCCTCTAGAAAACGGCAAAGTTCATTGTTGATTGAGTCAAAATCAGCCCTAGCATAGTCAAAAAATGTTTTCGTGTGATTGGACTTATTGCGTCAAGGAATATCTAACAAGAAATGTAGTAGGGAATGATCACTAAGACCAGGCATGTAAGTTAACGAGGAGATCAGCTCAGGCGATGTGGTTAATATGAGGTCAAGCACAGCAGCAGTTGTTGAAGTCGTACGCGTCGGTTTCGTAACAGTTTGAGAAAAATTGAAATCTAAACAAAGATTCAAAAACTCACTACATTCGGAAGAGAAGTGACTAAGGTTTGCACCTTCGTCTGACCATATTATAGATGGGTAGTTGAAGTCACCCAGCAGTAGTATCGGTGCACTCGGGAAACGAACAATGACTGCGTTGATCGCATCGTGAAGATTCGTTATGAACGTGGTATTGCTAGAGGGAGGGCGATAACACACGCCTAAAATATATTTTTTATTTTTTAACTGGAGACCAACCCATAGTAGCTCAAGTTCTGTAACAATATTGATGTGAAACGACGGTACATTTTCTGCTACCGCGACACACACCCACCACCCCTTCTTTCTTCCCTGTCGTGACGATAGAAGTTGAAACGTCTCTGACAGTGCAAAATTTCACAGTTGCGTATCTTACTGGACAACCATGTCTCGCTTAACACGACAATATCCACGTTAGAAGAGTCCACAACTGAAGACAGATCATCCCGTTTATTCATAATGCTTCTAATGTTGGTAAAAAGAACAGAAATATTATTATCAGGCAAAGTATTGGTAGGTGCAGCCTCACCCCTCCTAGAACGTTATGACGAAGCTGAAGCTTGATTAGGATTTACGACGCCACATTCAGATGACTCAAGATCCGGCTGACGGGCGCAAGCACGGTTAATAATTCCGGTGTTACGTCTAGGTAAATTCTGTTCTGGCCCGCGGGAATTCAATTAACTGACACAGTTTGTTTCAGGCACATAAATATAGCACCTATTTCCGATAAGCAGTTTGTCGAAGCGCAGCTTGAAAGGTAGACCCTGTGGTTTTTCAAATTCTAATAGCTTTCGCAGCGCGAAGCGCACTGACGGTATAAAATCCTCACTCACGGAAAATGATGTTCCTTTGAATTTGTAAGCCTTAGAAATTACGGTCTCTTTATCTTTGTATGAAAACATTTTTACAATTATTGGGCGACATTTTTGGTGAGTATACATACCGAGACGATGCACCCTTTCGATACATGACGGTGCAAGTACAACTCCTAACCTCTCGAGACACTCGTCTACAACAGTCTTTTCCGACTACGCCCATGTTTCCTTGTCCTTATCGGGGAAGCCGAAAAAAGAAGATTTGATCTGCGCGCTCTGCTCTCTGCGTCATCGCAGCGTGCCCTGAGCTCCGATATCTCAATAGATGCCGCGGCTATCTGTGGGGAAGGGCCCACGTCGCTGTTAACGCTGACTGATTTCACCGTAGAAATATCACTTTCTAACTGGTTGACGCGTGCAGTGAGATTACTCAGCGATTTCTCGGTGGAATGCTGTTTAGCCTTTAAGTCTTTTACTTCCTGGAGGATGTCGGTTTGTCCGGTCTGAAGCGTAACAACTATTTCGTAAACTTTGTTGAGTAACACCTCTAGTTCCTTGGTCATGGGTCCAGGGTTGGTTTCAATATCCCCACCAAGTAGTAGAAGCAGCCCATATCTCACACTTTCGAGATATGTAGCAACAACGCTAAACAGTTCTAAAAATTCAAGATACAACGTAAAGCATGCATTGGGGCCTGGCAGCACAAACAAACACAAATAGTTGCTTTTGAACTCAAAGTAATTGAATTTACTAACCTGCAGCGAAACGACAAAAAACTTAGGCATCCTGATCCGGCTGTCGCTGTCAGGCCTACTGGCGAACTGTCAGGCCCACTTGAGCCCTGCCTCAAGAGCGAGCTAGAATAAAGTAGCGCACATCAAAGACAAAGAAAATTCGACCCCCTCACGCGAGGCAACATTGTCTGCTACGAGAGTTGTGAACCCGCGAATCGAGGGGGTACGGACCCGCGTTTGATGTCTCTGCAGGTGGCGGGAGACGTCGAATGTGTTGGAAAGGGTGAAACGGTGTAAATGGCCAAAACAAATGGACACAAAGAGCTTTCTTCTGCCCGGAAAAAGAAGAAAAACATGATGGAAGGCGACGGAGAGCCTACTCGGTGTTGTCTTACTTGATATTTGTCTTTCGTAGGTTTGTACATGCCTTGTTTGTTTTTCTAGTGGTTCTAGTGACCGGTCATACAAAAATTCGTGTTTTCTTTTTGGCTATTCTCCTCTTCCTGATGTTTTCTATCTTGTTGAACTTACTCTCATAATGCCGCTGAATGTTCTGCTCGTATTGCTTCAGTTACTGTATTATGCTCATATTTAAAAAAAAGTAACGTGTAATTAATGTAATCCGTTACTAATATTGCGTAACGAAATTACATTACAAATTAATTCCGAAACAAAGTAACGTGGCAAGTATAAAATTACTTGAAAAAGTAACGGATTACTTCCCAAGTCCGCGTCCAGGTCACCGCTTTGCGCATAGTCAACGTTACTAGAACCCCTCAGTTGGGAAACTGCCATAGAGCCTGCTCTAAAAAGTGGCTCCGACCCGTACTCGAGAACCGAGCTAATGGCAAACGCAACGCCGCCATTTCTCCCGCAGCGTCCACTCTGGAAACTGCACGGCTGCACGCCGAGTCAAGCAAAGCCGGTGGTGTCAGTTGTGTTATCTCGCAGGGCCATCTCGCAGTAGATATGTAAAGCAGCTTTCATGTTTCAACTCGTCGCTAAAGGGTGGCGCTGATATCGTATTTAGCTCGGTCTCGGTGGACGCCAGAGGCCCAGGTTTCAAGGGCGAGTTTCCCAACTGAAGGGAGGAATTCCACGTAAGTTCATGCATTTATGGTCCGGGTCATAATTTTCATATTTTTGTTAAAAATATATACGAAAGGCATGTTCTTGGGAGGAACATTGAGCTATATATCAACGCCATGGAATTTTTTTCTATCGCTGAGATATAAGATAGAGAAGCTCGAGGCGTGGAAATTGAGAAGATTTACGATGCTAGTTTGCACAGTCGTCATTTTCTCATCCAAGCTATGACGTCACCACAACGTTTTAATACATTTTACAAAAATATACAACACATACACAAAAATTCAAAATATCAATACAATATTTCTATGCAAAAAAATCTAACTTGGCATCAAAACGTGTTTAGAGACATATTCACAATATTTTGACAGATAAACTATCATTCATAATACTTTACAAAACATATCAAAGTGCGAGTCTTTAAATATTCTTTTCGAATACATAAAGATAATATGCCCACTCTTAATCGTCTTATTGTTATTAACACGGAAATGCAGCTGATTTCTCGAAATGTAGCAAAGATGGGCGTCGATATTAAAAAAAATATATTACTAATAATAAAAACTTTTTTGATTTAAACTTTTTTGACATTTCGCAGTGACTTCAACTAACTTGTGATGACAAAGCATTGAGTAACATATAACCTCCAAACGAGAAAAGCTACGACAAACCTTCATTCGGAGCGAGCTGACGTCTTCGTCATAGCGGCTTTGCCGCAAACCACCAAACATTTTGGGCGTTAGTTATGACATATATTTTATATTTTTCAAAAGTATTTTTTTCAAAAGGGGTGAGTATAACTGACGCGAAAAGGGACTTTGAGCTCGAATACCATTACTTAGCTTACAATTCACGAAAGACAAAACGGCGCCATTCTGCAAATTCGCTAACTATGCGCGCATAAGCTTAAAATCTCAGTTGCGCAAGTGGCAACGTATGCATCCGGCCTCTCGGCATATGATATGACTTCCACAGGTGAGATGCCTGGATTCTTCTCACAGGTTTTACGGTGGTCCATTCTGCTTGCTTGAACCACACAAAACTCTCAAACCCATTCCGCAGACAGGTGCAATATGCAGACCTTTGATACTTTTTCACGCAGCACTTCCAAAAAGGTTTCAGCGGTGGCAATCGTTGAGTTGAGCGAAGATCTCAAGTTGGTGAGCGTTGCGTGGTGCTTAAGAACACCACCTACTCCATCATACGCGCTTTTTCCGTGTCCAGTGGGTGGAAAGATCCATCTTGCCGAAGAATACGGGCTGCGAGACAATTCGAGCTATTGTCTCGCAAGCCGCACTCTTCGGCGTAAAGAGAGCGGAAAGTCCTGCTGTTGCGGGCAATGCTCGGAATAGCAGGACTTTCCGCTCTCTACGATAGAGCCCCGTTTTCCAGCTTTTGACACTTCCGTGAAGGCGAGGTTATGCGGCAAAGCCGCTATAATGAAGACGGTCGGCTCGCTCCGAGCCATGGTTTGTCATGGCTTTTCCCGTTCGGAGGTCATATGTTAATGAATGTTTTGCCATCACAAGTTAGTTCAAGTGGTTAGTTCAAGTCACCGCAAAGAGCCATGGTGAGTTAAAAAAAGAAATAAAAGAGGGATTTTTGTTTTATATATTCACGCCCACTTTTGCCAGATTTTGAGAAATCGGTTGCATTTCCGTGTTAACAACAAGAAGACCATTAAGGGTGCGCATATTATCGTTATATATTCCGAAAGAGAACTTAAAAAACACACATTTTATTATGTTTTGTGAAACATTAAAAGAGATAGTTTATTTGAAAACAGAAAATGTGAATATATGTCCCTAAAACGCGTTTCTAAGCCATGTTTGATTTTTTTGCCTGCATAGAAATGTTGCAGAAAGTTATGTAGAAATGTGTACTTTTTTGTTTCTCAGCATATTGAAACGCGTTTCATGCTACCACAACCTCTTCTGAGGCTAACGGTACGCACATGTTGGCTATATATTTGTCGAAACTTTATTTTATTATATCATATATATTGAAACAATGAATGTGAGAAAAGTTTTTATCATATAAACCAGGAAAATCATGGTCAAATAGGCTAGGTTTTGAATTTCTACAAATGTATATAAAAACCAAAAACAATGTTTACGAATTTTTCGCTCTTACCATAGTGTGAAAATAAAATACGTAAAACGGTAATTATTGTGCAGAAGATATATGAGTCTGGCTAAGTTCTTAAATACGTGACCTGTGACCATGGCCAAAATACGAAAATTCGCCTTTGGTCATTTTGAAGTCAAAACATCACAAGCTCGAAATATAACGCAAAAAAACGGTTTTCAGCTTCCTTACAGGGGAGGGAGACCTTGTCAAGTCGCTACATGCTGCTTTTCTTTTCTGCCTTCCCCTCTCGAGCGGAGAGAAACAAACATTGGTTGATTGACTTTTTTATAAACTTTGGAGACATATTACTCTTTATTCCTGCTGAATTTGAAATTAAGTTGGGTTGTAATCACTGACAGATTATGAAACCCAGGATGTGACCAGTTCTGAGCATCTTATTATCGCTTTAATGCCAATGAAACTTCGGCATTAAGCAATGTGAAGGGCAAGTTCGTCTGCCTCTTGCACAGGGGTTGCGGTGACGTCATAACGCCGAGCCCTGATTGGCTCGATTGGAGAGATGGTGGGTCGCCGCGACCCACTATCTGAGCGTCGTCTGCTCCTTTGCAACGTCGTCTGATATTCAACAGCTGTCTTACCTTTATGAGCGAGCTCCACTTAGCCTTTCAGAGAGGAAAGTCGAAACAACTCGAGCCGTATGATGTGTTTTTGTCGAACAACTAGCAGACACGTATCAAGGAGCAAAGCCAAAGGACTCACGGGCGAGGTGGCCGACGCGCCGAGGTTTGTTTGCTAACAACTGAGAACGAGGGTGGTTAGCGTTCGCAAGTTCCCTCCTTTCGTGTGCGGCGACGAGCGTATCGCGGAAGTTATGTCGTAGATTCGTTGGCACTAAGAAGTAATTACTGTTTTTAGTTTTGGCGATATTTTATGGAAAGTTATTTTTTTTATGTCCTGTTACTTAAACAGCCGAACTCTTACTCAGGGGTAATCCGATGGCTTCAATTAGCCCTTTGTATTTGCTCAAGTTACTTTTTTCTAAGCTTGCTGTGTTAACAGACAGGGATAAAAACACGCCGCTTCCTTCAGTGTAGCGCGCGTGCGGCCTGGACATCTAAAGGCATCACAGACCTGTTATTGCTCTGTTTCGTGCGGCTAGGAGACGCTTGTCCCTCAAGAAGGGCGCAAGGTGCAGAGAACCACAATCTATTTAATAGGCTAGAGTCTCGTTTGTTATTGGAATTAACCAGACAAATCGCTCGA
This sequence comes from Ixodes ricinus, assembly GCA_037355805.1. NCBI lineage: Eukaryota > Metazoa > Arthropoda > Arachnida > Ixodida > Ixodidae > Ixodes > Ixodes ricinus. The sequence goes on from JAZHYW010000905.1 coordinate 80,987, forward strand.
CCAACTAAGAACTGACATGCACCACCATCCACCGAATCAAGAAAGAGCTCTCAATCTGTCAATCCTCCCAGAAATTTAAAATGTGGCACACCGTCGTGAATGCGCCCACCACATCCGAAGACGCAGCACGTTTTCATTTCCCCTGGTAACACTGCCTCTTGGACAGCGTCTGATCGGAGCCGACCTCGAAATCACACAGGACAGAAGCAAAACGTTCCTTTCTCTTTTTTTTTTTTTTTAACCAGCAACCACGCGAAGGACTTACGGCTAAAGCCACAGCTGTAGCACAGCCCCCCCCCTCCCCGAGGAGGCGGAGCTTAGTATAACCTCCTCTCCCACCTTCACACCTTCTTTCCCTTGCGCAGAAGACCGAAATGCGCCCACTTGCAAGGCGCATAGGAACGCCAAGGAACGAATCACAGACCAAGAATCGTGAAGCTAAGTAGGCATCTTGAGTTTCTAAAGCTGTGACTAAAAAACTCCTAGAAATGGGAAGAGGAACGTATGTGATTTTTCCGAAGTCGCACTAAGGCCGTTCGTTTACACAGTCGCACTTCACAATAAAGTGACAACATTACCTCGTTAGGTGTGGGAAGCACTTTTTTACAGCATCACGAAAAGCGTTTTTTTTAATTTTTACATCAAGTGAATATGCGGAGTTGAACAATTCCTTTGCAATGCCTGACACCCCCTCCCCCCCCCCCCCCCCAAAAAAAAAAAATATCGCCGTGGTTTTCTTTAATTTACGATATAAAAGAAAGATTTCGGAAATGGTTCCTTATTTAACATTCAATGACGCCCGGTTCCTTTGAAAGTTCGAGCACCGGGCGGCTCTTTTCGTGAAAGAAAAGTTCGCATGAAATAAAAACAACAAGAAAAAATAAAATAAAACGCTCGTAAACCTGTACGGTCGACACAATGGAAGTCGACGGGACTAATTCCGTATTTGAAAGCAATTGCCTTCGGGATTCGCTTTTAGTCACTAATCATTCGTCTTGCTATTTCTAATATTAAAAGAAAGAAAAACCCATAAGAGGAAGGGAAAGTTAATACTTTCTGCAATGCACTTATCTTTTTTTTATTTGAAAAACGTTCAGCAATTTAGTATATTTTTCCAACATGTAAAAAACTGCTTTTGGTCCAAAATTGTACCTTTAAATGTTTAAAGCACAAATAAAGCACGCTCTCAGTATTGCTTTTATCTTGACTGGAAGAAAAGAAGTATAACTGCACACCGTAATATCCCGAAAGATGCCCTCCTCCCCCTCCCCCCCTCCCCCCCCCCCCCCCGGAAAGGTAACTCACCCCTTTTTTTCTGGCTTGATTTGCAATATTGTTTTTTTAACACCGAAGAATTGTTTATTTGTAGCAATTGTAGTGTTGGGATCAATGATGACCTCAGCGTAAGTGCGTCTATACTCGGTTTCATGTCAAGAAAAAACTTATTTTTGCGCATTTTGTACATGCCGCGCAAAGTAGTTACAAGATTTGGTTGTCAAAGGGAAAACGATGCTTTTGGTGTTTGAAACGTGTACGTCTCGATAAGATAACACGTATCCAATCTCTAATGCACCTACATGCATCTTAATTATCCACATTAAAGTCAAAATTAGTAATGCTTTACGAAGAGCAAGACCTCTTTTACCATGTTTCTTCGGGTGAAAAGGACTATACTTAGCTATGGTGGGATATAACGGAATATTGCTGACTGAGAAGTAGTCATCCTTTCTTCATAGCCCCTCGCCGAGATAACAAGTTTGGCAGGGACATATGATCTAAAATATAAATTTTTCAGCTTTTTTTATTCCACACCGAAAGTTAGCCCACCCTTATTTTCACAAATTTTCTCTCGATTTTAGATGTCCTAACGCTCGGGATATTGCATTAAGTGTGGTGAGTTGGGCGAGTTGGTATGATGACAGGGTGAACAATATAGCGCACAAAAAACAAGGACAGAGAAAAGGAGCATGCATGATATAGAAGTGTGCATGCAAAATGCGAAACTGCTCTTATTTGCGGACGATATTAAGCTTTATCTTCGAATCCATTTGGAAGATGATTGTGCGCTTTTGCAAGAAGATGTATCCCGTATCTCAAGCTGGTGCTCATGTAACTTTTTACTGGTCAATCCAGATAAAACAAAAGTGTTCTCTATGTGTAGAAAACGCGAAAGAATTTTACATCAATATTTTATCGGCAATTCCACTATTGAACGTGTGGAACAAGTTCGTGACCTTGGTGTTTATTTCGATAGTAATCTTACCTTTTCATATCATGTTACACAAATTGTTGCTTCTGCCTTTAGAACAATGGGGATGATATCACGTTTGACGCATGATTTTTCAAATATAATGTGCGTAGTTCGATTGTTTTGTTCCCTTGTACGAGTTAAACTTGAGTTTTGTAGTTCAGTGTGGAATTCGCTAACAATAACCGACGCTGCACGGATAGAAAGAGTTCAAAAGCGATTTATACGCCTTGTTTACGATCGATATTTTAATAGAAAATGTTATTTTGATTATGAATATCTTCTTAGAGAACTTTCACTACAGAACCTGTCAAAAAGAAGAATTGCTCGTGACATTATATTTTTATACAAAGTGGTTCACGGCCAAATAGACAGCAATCTTGCGTCGTCTTTAAACTTTCATGTACCGGCCCGTGTCGTTAGAAACTCAAGCGTGTTTTATACATCTATCCAATCGAGACCTTCCCCTTTGGCTAGAATGCAAATTTGTTTAAATGAATTTCCGACCCATGTAGACATATTTTTAAATTTTGCTACGTTCAAACGACTACTTGATATGCATATTTTTGGTTTCTGATTTTGTGAAATGTTTTAATTTCGAGAGCATTTGTCGTTTAAGATTGTGTACTGTTTCATGTGTTTTTCCCCTTTTTTAAACTTTTTATGTGCCACCACACTGTAACCAATAGGTTGTTCTGGGGCATGATACAAATAAAGGATTATTATTATTATTATTATTATGACACACAAGCGCTTAGTGGCAACAGACTGAACAATAGCGATACATTGAAATGCAAAATAACAAAACGCATGACTTGCAGTACATGCTGCGCAGCCTGGCGACGGTCTAGGAAGGTTGCGCGCGCGCAGTAAGGCCAGTGATACAAAGATTCGCGTCCTACCATGATATTCTTTGACGTGGTCTTGGATCATCGGTCGGTGTGTAAGCGCTTGACATGGTGAGCCGCCGCGCTGAGGCCCGTTTGCGCCAGAGGTTCGCGCCGACGTTATCTCGAGCTCGCGGCTGCGTGGTCCATATGCGAGCAGAACTTGTCGCAGTAGAACGTTAAGGAGGCACTTTGTCACGGCGCCGCAGCGCGCCGTGCCAAAGTGCTCACGCGCCAAGCCAGAGTGCTTTCTCACCGAGAAACGGCCAAGGCATATCATAGTTGGACGCGAATCCTCATATATCTGGCCTTTCTCTGCACGCACAACCTTCCATAGCCCGTCGCAAGGCGGCGCAATATGAACAGAAAGCCGCGCGGTCCGTGGTTTGTATTTCATTGCCTCGCAATTGTATACACAGAAGGAATAAGGAGAAAACGTAGTGAATGTCATGCTCTGCCAAAGCGTGGCACAGAGCACACAACACCATTTAACCAATATGTATTTGCCAGATAGTCCTATTTAAAAACGGGATTTCTGGTTAAAGAAGTTTCAGTGATAGGTGGCTAATGCAGCGGTCACCCAAAATACTAATACAGTGCGCTTCCAAAACTTTGCGAGTGGTATGTCTCCAAAAACGTCCAATTATTGTTGTGCCGCGAAAAGCCCGTTCACACTCTTGCAACCGAATACAACCGAGAGAGACGAGACTTGTTGAAACCTCTTAAAATTTCTTAGGACGAGAGAACACACTGGCACTCTGGCGTCATCTATGCGGTGACCCTGGAACTGCATTTCACAAAAGCGAAGGTTTTGCGGGATTCCCGAGGTCAAATGTGCGTAATACCTATAAGAAAGGCTCGTTTATAACGTTGACAAAAGTTTTTCGAGCCAAGAAAGAAAGGGTAATGCGCGAGAGAAATAGAAAATATGCCGGACCGCCAAGTTTACACTGCTACCCAATAGATGGTGCCGGCGTTTCCTCTCGTTGTAAGATGTTTCAAGGAACCCAGTTTTTCGAGGTCGCAAGAGCGTGAACGGGCCTCTACGATTGGAGAACACGGGCAGGTATTGCAATTCACAAGAAGATGACCATCCACCGTAGAGTTCAGTGAACGTTCATGCTCGAGAAGACGGTCATTCAGTCACAAGCCTGTTTGGCCCAAATGGGTTCTATCACATGTGAGTTGGATTATGTACACAATGCCAGTTGAATTCGACAAATGGGGTGGTTGTGGCATTTCTGTCACTTGGCTTTTTTAAGGTCTTCCGCTATTGAGCTAACCTTGGAACAGATTTGCGCCACTCCTTGCTTTAACCAGGTTCAACCAGAAGCCTTATTTATAGATAGGACTATGGTGCAAAATATATTAGTTTGATGGTCACAACGTGACTTTCACTGCGTTCTCTTCTCCCTTGTATGTATAAATATCTTGGCGAGTCAGCGCTTATGTGTTGTGAATGTTCCTTTTCACTGTCCTCGCCTTTTTGTGCGATGTACTGTTCAGCAATGATAACTGCTGTTAGGAACCAGTTTATACTGTTGTACCGATACGTTCTGCCTCAGCCTAAACCTTGAGTCAGCAAGAAATGTAAGCAGTGTTCGTGTTACTATGTACGTGTTTATTTCTGAGGTAACCAAGAGGAAATAATTGCTTTATTTTCTAAGCAGTTTATATATTTATATATTGGTTACTGCAGATTTTTCATAAGCTGCCTTGTTCAAACACTTCAATAGAGCGAACAAGACATTCTAAACACTGCAGTCAAGCGAACGAGGGGCCGAAGTTGCACAGGCGTTTGATTTCGAAATATGATTGCAGTTTCAGTTTTAGGAATATTTACAATGCCTTCAGTTATAGTTTAAAGTCGTATGCAGGGGAATTTAAAAGAATGGGTTTATGAAGGTAGTATATTTGAATTCCCTAAAAATTAATTTCTTACTTGAAACGTGTTAGCCCGCGTAAAAGCAATTTCCATAAGAGCAATTTGTTTAAAAATGAAGCCCATTACGCCAATTAATGTTTTAAGGCGCCCTCATTCTTTTGAGCTTAATTCCAACGGAGTCCTTCCTGTAGATATACAAAACAGATGGCCTTTAATAAAGCAGAAAAGCACAATGTGAACAATATGAAGCTTCATGAGATGTTTTGTGACATTGTAGCTCTGCGACAAAAGTTCCCCAGGACGCAGAAAATGTCTAGGAGACGCAAGCGACAGCGTTTAGTTGTCGCCAAAAAAGTATCTAATGCGCATAGTCTTGGGTCAGAGTGCTTTTGTGTAATGAGCGGCTGTATTTCGAAAGCAAGAAGCAGATTTTTTGGCATGAACTGTGAGTACATTGTCTTCGGTGGTGCTTCGACAGTGTGCGCACTTTCCACTCTCTCATAATTTTTAAATATATTTTAGAGCTTATTAATATGTCTCTCGCACCAGGTAAATATCTCGTTCAAAAACGTAAAAAAGGACACTTTTTCTAAAAAAAAGCAACGGCTTACGGGGGTAATGAAAAAACCATATTAATGTAAAAACTTTTACGTAGTGTGTAGATTGGGGAAAATGAAATATATATTTTCCTGCACAGTTGTACTTAAGAAAAATGTTACAAAAAAGCGGGGCCAGTGTTACCATATTAGATGAAAATCACTGAAATCTTCAAAGCCCAACCAGGTAGCACGCCTGAGAAACACCTAGCTTGACAAAAGCTTGGCAATCTTTGGGGCCTAACTAAGGCATCATAAGGTTTTGCTTCAACGTGTTATTTAGTGACAAAGTAGTTTTCTTTGGCGTTTCTTTGACCTTTTTTTCTGGCTCGCGATATAATTTCCAAAGTGCAAGACTTCAGCTAAAGATGCCGCGTACGAACAGAAGAACCACCGAAGTGGCACAACGTGGGTTCCAAGAGGGTGGCCGACGGGGATCCCACGTGGGCAACCGACGTACCTCCGTCGGCTTTGTAACTTGGGCTCAAGTCGGCCCCACATGGGCTACCCACCGGGCTTCCCTCGTGGGACCCACAGCGGACATACCTCGACAGCCCACCTCGGCTTCTACCGAGGGACCTAGTAAAAGGCGGGCTCATAAAAAGGGGCCCACGTGGGTTCCACGTTGGTTTTGGAAGTCGGGCCCAAGTGGTGCCCCCTTGGGCAGCCCACCTGGTTTTTTCCGGGGGACCCACAGGGGGACCTACGTGGGTAGCCCACGTGAGGTCGCCCCGGGAACCTAATTTCGTTCGGGTAATTTGATATTTTCCTTACGGTGTAGGGAATTCCAGTGCACACCAAGTTGAGCATGCCTCACTTTCCTCCTCAGTCTAGTGGAAATATTACCATTTTCAAATTAAAACAAAAGTCTCCAGCAAGGCCATAAACAAGTGGGCATTGTAAGAGTATGAAATGGAAGAAAACAAAACAATAAAAAACTGCATATTGGCATATACAAACCTGCTGCACAGGTAATCGGAATACATAGCCGAATTACAGCCAGTGCGCAGGCGAGCTGGTAGAAGTTTACCATGATTATTTGAACCTGAGACTGGGGCAAAGGGAGGATTTTTTACAGTTGAGTAGAAAGTAACAGGGGCAGACAGCGTCTCTGTTGAGTTAGCTGTGTTAGAGACGTTCTCGGTCCCTGTTCCACATATCTTGAACCCATGACTTTTACATTTGATCGCTCCCTATTTCACCCCATGTTTTATATTTTAATCTTTCTAAAGCTCTCGGATCCTGTTTTACCTGAAAGTGCACGCTCCTTTTGTGAAGGGACTAAATATCCATGTCATATGGAATGGGTTTTACATCTTCAATAGAACATTCCCTTTTTGCGGGGCCAGACTCGCTCTACGTAAACATCCTCCTGCAGCATTCCTTTGTTGTGGCAATGTTCCTTCCTACATTATATGTTGCTGCTTATAGCTTTTTTATATACTAAAGTTTGCCAGATGGCCATTACACCTGTTAAGTAATAGCTGCGTAAAGAGGCAATGACACCCCAAAAAAGATTTTATTTTTTTATTTTTGCCAAGTGATTTACTATGGTCTCAGAAGACTACCCGATCAATATACTGCTACAGTGTCACGTATATTTTTAATAAAGTAAAAAAGAAAAAAACGCAACGGCTCGATACCAAAGCCGAGGCTGGGCGGGGGAGAAAGAAGAAATATAGAGGAGAAGAGAGTTGGTGGAAGTCACGCGGCTGTGATACTTTTTTTCCTCCAATTAACGTGTTTGCAGCTTTTTCGAAGCGAGAAAAAATGGATATTGTATTTCTTTTTCTTTTGTTTTTAATATTCTGTGTGGGCCTTCGATGACCCACGACTTTGATTATATTTGGTGGTTGCGTCTAAACCATAAAAAACGGCACGTGACCACGGAGAGGAGAGTGAGCGCGACTCAAACCCGCCAGTTCTCGATCAGCGCTTTTCGGGCGTAAAGAAAACGAATTTCGAGCCGCAAATTGTTTTCTGGGTAGTTGGGCTCTCATATATTATGTATTAATAAAAAAACTTGGCAAGCATAAATATGCTGTCAGTGTCCCTTTAATAAAGTACCATTCATTTTTTTAGATGGAGCTCTTGTTATGGTTGTAAGTTATAACAAAAAGAAAATAGCATTACCATGCGTTCAAACGCCAGTTTTGTGAATTCTAACTATCCCATGAAGACATATACGCTATTGAAATTAATAATTAGGTTCTTTGTAAACTACAAATCAAATTTAGGTCCTTCACAAAAAAAAAAAACAAAGCATAAAAACGCTCTGAGAGAGACTATTCTTGGTCCCAGTGCTTTTGATCGCATTCAAATAATTTCCTAATAAAACATATTTGAACGCAATACATACTATATTTTGGCCTTAACTACATATTAGCTTTCTACACAAAAAAAAGAAACAAGAAATAAAACAAAAAGTACCAAACTTTGAGGCGCGCAAACGTGGGTATTTTGGATTCGACTAAAAACAATTTAAATGGCTTATCGCCACAACCGCAAATAACTCTTAATTTGATTACATTGGCAAACTTGCCGAAAACGTTAGTGGGTAAAATATTGGATTAGAGAATTTAATAATTATAGGGCCTGGTTCAAATACGCTTTGGAAAATTATGGTAGGATCTCTCACATATAGCGAGTAGAGAAACTGGATTAAGAAATATCGTAATCGAAGATCTGTACAAAATATATACGACGCGGAGCACTAGCGTCATTATTTCAGTTCCATAATTTCTGCTGACCCACGCCTCCGCCCCTTCATCTAGGAAACCAAATCCGCCAGCTATATTGCAAAATAAAGCTAGACAACGAGAATAAATAATACGCCTTCTACATATTAATGTTCGTTCATGCTTTGACATCAACGATTTCAAACGTAGATGTTCTAAAATTTTTTCTCAGTGGCATTACTGATGTGCCTTTTAACATATACATCTTAATGTGCTGGGTATGCGTCCCCAAATTGTTCCATTTGTTGGTATGGTGTACACCGTTTGGGGATATCGAGCTTCCTATGCGTGTTCCATAAACGAGCTTATACACATATTTATACTAGCTCGTGTTTACAGGAGCACTTATTCCACCCATGATATACTCTAAAACCTGTAAAATATCAACACGTGTAATTATCTATAAAAGATTGTGATATGTCCATTGGCACTGACGTTTCCTCACGCGATATCTCAGCGTGTTCACAGCATTAAACAATACATTCATCATCTGCTACTGTAATGGTTAATTTACATGACCTACTAGTAATTCTCCCCACACTACATCCGGTGTAATTTCGATCAACACAGGCAACCTAAGCCATATCAATTTTTGGAAAAGATAGCGAATTCGGCCAGTTGGCACATGTTGAAAATATTTATGTCGCTTCAGCTTTTACCTATTCTCGTCCACATTATTATCTATGTGTAAATTCCGTAGTTTAATATGTATATAAAACATGTCCTTGCAGCTTGGAGCCTGCTCTTGACGTTGCACTGTTACTGCGCGACCCTCTCAGCGGATAAAACACAGAGGCTCCTGTCGCGTCCCACGCACAAGCCATTATTGGCTTATGTGGGCTTTATATTGTAATATTTTCAAAGAAAGTAAATAAAGATGGTTTTGTATTGTATTGTATACAAGCGAGCGTCGATCTTTTTTTTCTCTCCTTTTTCCTGGAAATTGAATCGTTATCTTTAAAACTACTGGGGTGGTAAATTGTGATCGTTTGGGAAACCAGTCTGAGTGAAAAAATATAATTCTCGATATGAAAATAAAAAGGCCGATTCCGTGTTCGCCCTGACTATGTCGCGAACTGCACTATAACTTTATACCCAACCGTTGCAATCTCGTTTTAGGCGAACTGAAGCGACATAGTATTGGCGCTTCTAACTGAGGTTGCCTTAACTGCGACAGCGACGACCATCCCCACAACTTGAATGCATTACAGATAAGAAATATTTACTGATGGCTTAGGTATTTTGTTTCTTCCGAGTGAAATTTTAATTTCATCCAAAAAAAACAGCGTACATTCAAAACAGTATACAAAAAAAAAGAGAACGACGGAACCATCTTCTGTTTGCATCGCACTTAAACCACGAAACAGGAAGATGTCATTCATCTTGTGGCATTTACTTTCAAATACCCTAAAACTTGAAGCATTCTGTTTCAGCCGATGATCATTGATGGACCAGGTATATAATAAATCACTGGTCATCGAACCGAGGGATGCTGACCTCATGACGTCAACAGCCGTTTCAAGGAACATCGCCAACCTCACCGTTTGTTGCTCGAGATTTTTTCCTTGTGGCCGCGAGTACTCCGAGAAACCAAACCAAGGCACCTTTATTCACTTCGCTTCATACGCCTGTTGTTGCTTAAGATGTTTGGTTTCCGGCACCTTCCGAATCCGGCGAGGGTCGAACGCACGCATTTCCAGAACGCCATCACGCTGTCCACTTGTGTCTCGCCCATGCCCACCGCACGAGCGAAGCGGCCGCTTCCACAAGCAACACAGGAAGCGTAGCACAAGTCAGGAGAACGCCGAGGGATCTTTGATTCTGCGAACCGGCGCCGGCGGACAACAGAGACAAGATCAAAAGTAGCACATTCGCTATGGCTGCCACCACTGCAATGCACAGGACGCCCAGATGCGGACAAGATCTCTGTTGGAGTCCCGAAGGTCCTTCTCTGCGCACGGAACGCACATGTCCGGTTGCGGCTAGGAGGGTCAGAGAACCGGCAGGAACCCCAAAGGCCAGTGTCTCCCGCGCCTTGGGGTCGAGGCACGCGGAAGCCCCCAGGACAAGTGTCACAATCCCGAGGACAATTTGACTGACCCGTAGCCTCAAGAGGACCGCCAGAGTTCGGCAGCTCCTAGTCGTCATCGCCTGCCCAGGACAGAGGAAACCTGTTGTCCCGGTCTCTTCAATGGCTATGGACGGGAAAAATAAGGGCGGCAGGTCAGGTCCCAGCGGGTCCACGATGCTCGTGCAGAGAGCCGGCACAACCACGACACGAGGACTGGCCTGGGACGAGCTTTCGTCAGTTCTCAACCTCGACGACGCGCTCGACGACGATTGTTGCCATTGTTCGGACAAGTTTCTTTCCGAGCTGCTGGAGTTCCTGTACCTGCCGACGTGGTTGTGGTTGTCTTGGTAGGATGTCTCGCCGGTGCAGAGTGTAACTCTCGGGATGGACGTGCGTCGGTTGCTGGGTGGGTCAGTTGCGAGGCGAAGGATTCGAGGGGTAAAACACAGTTGTCGTCTGCCATCGGACGCCGGGCAAGCACAAGTCCATGGGACGGACGCGCGCGCAGACGGCGAAGAGCGATGAACCTGCCTCACTGGCTGCCGAATCAATACTGGAGAGCCGCCCAGCCGAGCCTGCCCCTTTTGGACCGCTCGAGGGAATAGCGAGAGCAGCGGGAGAAGAGCGAAACGTAAAGCGAAACTGCCTAGAGCAGCTCCACCTAGAGGCAGCTTGTGTTTTGGGCGCGAGTTTGGGTCGGTGCGCAAGTAACCGGGCTCTAACGAAGCGCTCCCGGCGATCGTTGCTCGAGTTTGTTTTGAGAAAGCAACGAGGGTTGAGCGCTGCATTAGACTTCGGACGGCTGCGCTCAGTAGTTGGGCTTCTCGTCCAGAAAACGGTGATGCGAAAGCAAGTTCAGCCCATGCGAAACTTCTGCTGCCAGTGTTAGAAAAATGAATAAAAAATCTTTGGCGGTGGTTATTGTGATTATGGCGTTGATATTTGTTGTAGAAAGCGACTTGAAACAGAACAGTTTCTGCTTTGCTTATTTATAAATACTTGGAAACTTATTTTAATGGCGTGATACAAGTGAGTAGTATTAGTTGTTGCACAAGAATTTATAGAAGAATAAAAGTACCAGCATACAATAGTAGCGCACGCGACATTGCAAGAATGACAATAAAAAAGAAACGCATAATCATATTTAATTCCCAGACAACTTTCAATTAATTTCGGAAATAAATACCATTAGGAGTTGTTGATTTGGACTTTAGGGATCCTTTTCACTTGTGGAAATAGAGCGTGCTGATAAAGTTACGGTGTTAGAGGAGAACAACATAACTGACGAGGGCAGGACGACGCATGTGTCGTCCTCTCCTCGCGATTTACTATGTAATTCTCCTACAACACAGGTTACTTTCAATATTCCATTAAATTGTAAGGAATAAATAACTGCCACTAAAATACGAAGCTAACGCCCTCGTGGCCAAATTTGTGGGGCATTTTGTTGAATACACAGTTTTGAAGGAAACATGAAAATTCTTATTCATTTGCGGTATTTAATACCCAGGTAATAAAATTCCTCAAGAACATTACGATAGTTTTGTAAAAAGAGGAAATATTGACAATTCCGTGAATATGCACAAATGTCTGTAGAGGCGCGGAATAAGAACTATACGAGTCTATAAGTTTAATTACTTCATAGATATTTTATGACGGTCCTGTAAAATAAACCGCTTAGGAACGGGTTTTGCAGCCAAGTAAAGCAATATGAAGTCGCCCAGCTACCGGCTTCTTAGACAACAATGCCGATCTGGAGAAAATACTACTTTCTCCGCAAGCAATTCTGTGTGTAATAGACGCCCACGCCAGCAGCGCAGAAGAAGTGCAAAAAATACACAAATATTGTGCATGATGTCCACGCTGAACACGTGACGGAACGTGTTTATACAACGCAGAACATAATAACCTGTTTAATGTAAGGAGAGGAAAGACAAACACGTAATTTCACTGCGACGGATGGCGGTGCCTCGTTTATAAAGCGCCGGGGCAGCGCACCGTCACTTGCTACGGCAGCGCCTCCGCACTGCAGTAGCACGCAAAGAGAGCAGACAAGACTCACGGCGCACCCGCTATTTTGCGCCACATTGTTATCGAGACGAGCGGGGCGCCAGAGCGAAGTTCCCCTCACTCTAAAAAATCACGCAGCCTGGGAGAACCGACGATAAGAGCGCCGGAGTACAAGAACAGCCTGGTCCATCCACGCGCGAGGTGGGCTCTAAACTTTTGAAAAATACAGTGCCTCTGAAACTTGAACATTGCCGGAGCAGAAAAACGTATACTTATCAGTTCCAGAGCTCAGCAATTAAAACGTTCTTGCGGCGATTCGGGCGTTACCACCTAAAATCTCAGCGGGAGTCGACATTATTTTTTCATTTATACTTAAAGGGTGCGGCGACGTATTAGCTCCGATTTTAACTTTTATTTTAATCGGTCACTGAATGATAGGCTTTTTTCCAACTTCGCGGAAGCTTTCACTAGTAGCGCAAATACTTAATGCGGGTCAGAACTATATTTAAGTAATTATCGTCCAATTTCACTGATTTGTTAGTTTGCCAAGGTGTTAGAAAAGGTCATGCTTTGTTATATTATACGCCTTTTTCCAGACGTATAAACGTGCTGCAACATAGTTTTATGCGAAACCTTTCTGTGGAATCAAATTGGATTGTGTTTCAAAATTTGTGGGTACCAAACTAGGGCCAAAGCAGAAGGTCGACGCCAATTTTTATTTTTATATTAAAACGCATTTGACCTGGTAGGTCATCACTGCTAGTTCAAAAAACTCGCGCCCTCTACTCTGTCCTTACCACCTTGCGAGTGAATCCAAAACTATTAGCATAACCGATGGAATTCTGTGTCATAGGGTGGTGTATAGTCAACCGTGTACATCTCCAGATGGAGTCGTCCCGCAGGGCTCTAATCTTTCGCCTCTGCCAATCAAAATATCCGCGAACGACATTTGCTAATCACTCTAATCACTCAAATCACTCGGAAATGTTACAATTCGCCGAAGACATTAAGCTTTTTTAAGCTATGGTTGACATTTCTTAATGAGATAAACTGCAGCCAGATATTACGGCTTTGTCAGATTGGTGCAAAAACAACAACTTGGTTCTTAACCCGGCTAAAACAAAAGTTATACCTTTTTTGAGAAACCAATTTTGTAACACCTTTTAATACACTTTGAGGAAGTGCTGGATTGAGCGCGCTTCAGTTGTACTAATCTAGGAGTCTTCTTCGTCAGTGAATTAAAATACTCTGATCATAGGACATATTTGAGAAGTGGATGTTACTGTACTCTGGGTGAGTTTACCAGAATGACGAGCAATTTTAGGAGATACTCATGATTTTGTGGTAGTTTCGATCCCTCATCCTGTCTAAACTGGATTTCTCCAGCATTGTTTGGAATCGTTTATACCAGACAAACTCGAATGAACTTGAAAATATACATAATAAGTTTGCATGAATGCTTTATGATTGTTATTTTAACAGGCTTATATATTTCAGCCATGAGCCTGTGCTTAAGATTTTAACCTCAGCTGCCTCTCCGAAAGGAAGCACGCACGAAACTTTTTATTTGTACAGAAATGTCTCCAAGGTTTTATCGATTGCCCAAAACTAACCTTTTCCGTTTTGATTGCTGTACCCTGCAGGACTCTTCGCTACTATTGTGTTTTCGGTTCCTTTAAGCCAAACAACTTAAGATCCATTGAACGAATTCAGCATGATTTGAACAATTTGCTAAACACACCCGGCGTAGATTTTTCTTTTGCGAGAAAGTTATGGTATGAGTTTTCTGCTTATCCTTTTTTAATGTGACGTTGTCTTGTGTCGGCCTTTTAACGAAGAAAGTTATTTTTGACTTTTGTTTATTTATATTATGCATGCAATTTGTGTGCCTCCTTTTTATGCAACGTTGCTTGTTTGTGTCAACGATGCACCCTTATGTAGGCCCACCGGCTGTGGGGGGGGGGGCACAGGAAAAGTACAATGAATAAATTAAATTCAATACAAGCACCGTGGCGAGCTACATGACAACCCGCCGCAGAGGGAAACTCCAGTTGGGTGCTGTCACGTGCCTCGTTTCGACGCTCATATTGGAAAACATGAGACCGTACCCTATAGCTTTAACGTGTGACAAGCTAATGCGAGTGCCATATGCACTCTGAGATCGCTGCTGGCTCGATCTCCTCTGAGAAAAGACCCCAGTGTAATGCACGTCGACTTCGCTGAGCTTAAGTTTTCGATCACAAATAATTCAAATCGTAATTTCTCACATTTTTTTGGTCGAACAGATGACGCCGTCCACCTTATTTCGACGTCGGAATAGCGGCGAGCTAACAAAATACAAAGAAACATTTTGCCTGACTGGCCTGAACGGCCGAAGGTCAGTGGGTATGTTACATCATATTTAGTTCAACTACCGAGTGATTCTGGAGGTGAGAAACGCTTTCGGCACGTTACTGCTTACTGAACACAAGAACGGAAGTCCCGTCCCGCTTTATCGTAAATGGCTCATATTGTTTTGGTACGCCGTATTTAATGAGTCAAATGTTGCAATTATACAAAGAGCATGATATAGCTAGAAACAGCAAACAGGTAATAGGATTGTTTGTTAGAGTCGTCGCTCCACCTGAAGTAAAAGGTACATTTTATGCCACAGAAGATGGTGCTCCTTGCGTTATATGCCCTTTGTAGCATGGTCTCTCGAAAAGATTATTTGCAAATAAACTTGGAGTGTAAAACCCTTGGTGTTAAAATAAATTAGACTTTTGTTAAATCAGCTGAGGCGAGCCCATTTTTGAATTCGTGGAAATAGGAGTCGCCCGATTTATTTTGACTCGCCGAGCCGTTGTTTGATGTCGGGGCTAATTGATACCGTTTACTAGAAAACAAATATCTAGCCCCGAATGAAACAAATATGCTATAAAGATAGTCAAATAAACCTTGATATTCAGCAACGTTCTGAAATCAATTTTGTAGCTTTTTTTTTTTTGAACGGAAATTAAAAAAAAAACGGTTTTGAAAGACGCTTTACCGATTTTGCGGGCGCTCTATGCAAACTAAATATAAACAACCTAAATATAAAAACCTATAAAAAAAACAAGGAAAACGAAAGGTAATTGATTTCATAATTGCAGCGGTAACCGAACCGTAAGCGAGCCGCTAATATTTTTTACGACTCTCTGATTTAAATACTTTTATTCCAATGATTTGTTGATAGAGCGCACAATAAAGGACGCAGATAGGGAGAAGACCGGAGTAGCGCTGAAGTTCAAATAAACATTCATAGAAACAATGCGAGACGAGCAAAGCAACCACGCCATATTCGGGTCAACAGTGCTGAAAAAGGAAAACTTATTTTTGTATAACTTTTTTGGCGTACGAGATACAAAGGGTGGGGAGGGTGAACGTGTTAGCGCATCTTCGGTTCGTTCAGAAAAAACAAACAAAAAACAAGAGTTTTCTTTTTGAGCATTTGTTGACGCGCTTAAGGTGTGTGTTTTTTTTGTTTTGTTTTTGGTTCCAGTAGTTACAATAAATGTTTTTGTTCAGCGCTCGCCCTCTCTATTGCCTATCTTTGTCCTTGTTCATTCCACCGTGTTTGTAAGTTGCCGGCTTCACCACGTTATATATACATTCCGGTTCACAAAGCAGGGTATATAATTATAAAACAACATCGAAACAAGTCCGTAGCTTGATATTGATTAGTTTCTGCCAACCTGCATTTGAGCTGCTTGTAGGTTAACTTTAAAAAAAATCAACATTATTGTTTTCAGGGGCGTCTTGTGAAAGGGCCGACATAAACAATCAAATCCGCGCGTTGATAATTTATATTTGGTTCCTACTAGGTTTCCATATCTGTAAAAAGTCCGCTTTACGTGCGCTCAGCTTCACTGAACGCGAATTTTGAAGCCGATGGTCCGGGTCATATTTTTTATATTTATGAAATAATTTATGTCAAACGCCTCTTCTTGAGAGGAGAATTCAACTATACATAAACGTTGTTGCGAGTTTTTTCCGGATATACAAAATTTCGAAGCTTAAGACGTGGAGTTTGCCGAGCTTTCTCTATGGATTTTGCAGAAGCGTGAATTTGACACCGAAGCATGCATATAGTTATATTTTTTTGTTTGTTTTATGAAACGTTTACAACATGTGCACGAACTGATAAAGCACAATAAAATACTTTTATGCAAAATAGCGACTAAACACGTGAAGTAAGCACGTTATAGAGAAAGTAACATATTCTTTACGAACAAACTAGTTCATAAACTATAGCGGAACATTTATCAAAATACGCATCTCCAAATTAAGTTTATAAGTATATTATAACTAGATAGGCTAGTTGTGATAAAAATTCAGGAACGCAGCGGATTCCTCTAAAGAAAGCAGAATTGCACGTCAAAATTTTAAAACGAAAAAACATTTTTTTAAGCATTCTTTAGCAGTTTGCAGTGTCTTGAACTAACTTGTGAAGCCAAAATATTGAGTAACATATGACCTCCCAAAACGAAAAACAACAACAAACTTACTCCCGAATTGAGCTAGCTTGTCTTCGGTATAGGGGATTCGCCGCACGACGTCGGCCACAAGTATAATTTTTCTAGAACCAATAAAAGGCTGTACAGCTGTGCGGCGCTATCGTATGGTGTAGAATGGGGTGTATTTACTATGTTGTAACAATATGCCTTGAACCTTGTTCCATATCTCGCATGCACTTATTTGCTTAATCGCATAGTATTATATGTAATTATTAAAAATTTCTTCCCAGTAATCCAACGAATAAAATATGAAACAAAAGTTGTGCGGTTTAGTAGCGTTAACGTCTATTTTTTTCACGATTCGTCAGCTACGTGGCCGAGTAGGAGTGATACTCTTATTTATAAATACAAACTACTCAAGCGTATGAGAACTTTAAAAAAGGTGCGGTACACACGTATATAATCAGGAGACTGTTCGGCGACCTGCTTTCTAGTCAAGCGGTTCAATGCCACTCGAGATTGTGGTTTCGTTCCACTAAGGTGCAAATAACATATTGTTGGGAAAAAAATGACATCACCAAGGGCCATGCGCTTGCCGAGCTCACGCCTAGCACGGTCTCCTTAAATAAGATACCGCCATTGACAACCCCCTTGTGTTTGCTTGACCTAAATACCGCCATTAACAACCCCCTTGTGTTTCCTTTAATTGACGTCAAAACGCTCTATATTAACACCCCACCCGTGTGTTCATTTTCAGGAGCCATTTTGTTCTGTTTTGGTAGAATATAAGCATGTCGTTCCCATTTGTTGATCAGGCTCGTTCCCGGGTTAACACTCTAATTGTTAAAGGCTCCATCTGCCAAAAGTTTTAATGATGTCCCAGGGACGTTTACAGGAGGGCATGCCCTACTCCAAAAATCTTTCACTTTGCTGGCGCCTTCTTCCTCCGCCTCATAGAAAATTTTGTCATGGGCGAGACCCCCCCCCCCCGGAACAAAATCCTAGCTACGTGCGTGTGATGTCCAAGCTGGATCATCGTCTTTCATCTGGTTCCGTGTCTTCAAACTCCGTGTCTATTAGCTCGCCTTCCCAATCCCAGGGTAAGAGGTATCGTTTGAGTTATGCAAGCCACACTTAGTTTGTACCCGTGTGCAGTGGAAAACGAACAAAAAATAAAAAGATAGGTCCACGAAAAAGCTGACTTACATTCGGCTAAACACTATATAGAAAAGAATATGTTACAGGCACAGCTTCAAGAGAGGAACAGTTTGCGACACGAAGAAAGGCGCGAACGGCGCAAGCGCTCGTGTTTGTCTCATCTTCCTTTCTGTTGTCCTCGTCTAATAAGCGCTACCATGCCTTTGGCAACCCAAGAACAATACCAACTAGCCCAGCATTCAGCATTGATAAGTCTCATTTCTAGTACATCGGGCCCTTTTAAATGTTCCTCGTTCAGCGCTCGTGTTTGTCTCATCTTCCTTTCTGTTGTCCTCGTCTAATAAGCGCTACCATGCCTTTGGCAACCCAAGAACAATACCAACTAGCCCAGCATTCAGCATTGATAAGTCTCATTTCTAGTACATCGGGCCCTTTTAAATGTTCCTCGTTCAGCGCTCGTGTTTGTCTCATCTTCCTTTCTGTTGTCCTCGTCTAATAAGCGCTACCATGCCTTTGGCAACCCAAGAACAATACCAACTAGCCCAGCATTCAGCATTGATAAGTCTCATTTCTAGTACATCGGGCCCTTTTAAATGTTCCTCGTTCAGCGCTCGTGTTTGTCTCATCTTCCTTTCTGTTGTCCTCGTCTAATAAGCGCTACCATGCCTTTGGCAACCCAAGAACAATACCAACTAGCCCAGCATTCAGCATTGATAAGTCTCATTTCTAGTACATCGGGCCCTTTTAAATGTTCCTCGTTCAGCGCTCGTGTTTGTCTCATCTTCCTTTCTGTTGTCCTCGTCTAATAAGCGCTACCATGCCTTTGGCAACCCAAGAACAATACCAACTAGCCCAGCATTCAGCATTGATAAGTCTCATTTCTAGTACATCGGGCCCTTTTAAATGTTCCTCGTTCAGCGCTCGTGTTTGTCTCATCTTCCTTTCTGTTGTCCTCGTCTAATAAGCGCTACCATGCCTTTGGCAACCCAAGAACAATACCAACTAGCCCAGCATTCAGCATTGATAAGTCTCATTTCTAGTACATCGGGCCCTTTTAAATGTTCCTCGTTCAGCGCTCGTGTTTGTCTCATCTTCCTTTCTGTTGTCCTCGTCTAATAAGCGCTACCATGCCTTTGGCAACCCAAGAACAATACCAACTAGCCCAGCATTCAGCATTGATAAGTCTCATTTCTAGTACATCGGGCCCTTTTAAATGTTCCTCGTTCAGCGCTCGTGTTTGTCTCATCTTCCTTTCTGTTGTCCTCGTCTAATAAGCGCTACCATGCCTTTGGCAACCCAAGAACAATACCAACTAGCCCAGCATTCAGCATTGATAAGTCTCATTTCTAGTACATCGGGCCCTTTTAAATGTTCCTCGTTCAGCGCTCGTGTTTGTCTTATCTTCCTTTCTGTTGTCCTCGTCTAATAAGCGCTACCATGCCTTTGGCAACCCAAGAACAATACCAACTAGCCCAGCATTCAGCATTGATAAGTCTCATTTCTAGTACATCGGGCCCTTTTAAATGTTCCTCGTTCAGCGCTCGTGTTTGTCTCATCTTCCTTTCTGTTGTCCTCGTCTAATAAGCGCTACCATGCCTTTGGCAACCCAAGAACAATACCAACTAGCCCAGCATTCAGCATTGATAAGTCTCATTTCTAGTACATCGGGCCCTTTTAAATGTTCCTCGTTCAGCGCTCGTGTTTGTCTCATCTTCCTTTCTGTTGTCCTCGTCTAATAAGCGCTACCATGCCTTTGGCAACCCAAGAACAATACCAACTAGCCCAGCATTCAGCATTGATAAGTCTCATTTCTAGTACATCGGGCCCTTTTAAATGTTCCTCGTTCAGCGCTCGTGTTTGTCTCATCTTCCTTTCTGTTGTCCTCGTCTAATAAGCGCTACCATGCCTTTGGCAACCCAAGAACAATACCAACTAGCCCAGCATTCAGCATTGATAAGTCTCATTTCTAGTACATCGGGCCCTTTTAAATGTTCCTCGTTCAGCGCTCGTGTTTGTCTCATCTTCCTTTCTGTTGTCCTCGTCTAATAAGCGCTACCATGCCTTTGGCAACCCAAGAACAATACCAACTAGCCCAGCATTCAGCATTGATAAGTCTCATTTCTAGTACATCGGGCCCTTTTAAATGTTCCTCGTTCAGCGCTCGTGTTTGTCTTATCTTCCTTTCTGTTGTCCTCGTCTAATAAGCGCTACCAAGCGCTACCATGCCTTTGGCAACCCAAGAACAATACCAACTAGCCCAGCATTCAGCATTGATAAGGCGCAAGCAATGCTGAGATTATGCGGAATGCTCCTACGCAATGCAGTGAGAAGGAAAGCACCATTTGAAAAGAAAATATTCGACCGCCGAGTGACCACACTAGACCTTAGCATGGCTTATCACCCGGGCGAAAAACGCTGAGTCATTGAGCTGTAGACGCAGGCACAGGGTCTGATATACCCAACGAGGTAGAGGGGCCTAGAGTGATAAACTGGAAGTTCGAAAGTGGCAACCCCTCGGTTCCCGCCATGTTTTACTCAAAAGCTACCACTCGTCACGTGACCTCACAAGAGCAGTGACGTCACCTGTAAGATAGCAGCGCCCAGAGCTGGCGCATGCGAGTTTGTTCGGTGCGCGGTACCCAAGGCGATTGTGATGTGCCGCTGCTTTCCGACGATTTCGGGCATCTTCGTGCTCTCTTAGGCAGGTATATTGCGAATATATATGAAGGAATGACACTTTATACCCTTTTTGCGCAAGATCGCTCTGGATCATCTGGATATTAACACCTGTGAGATAGCATCAGCCGTATCGCCGTACCGGTGCTCGGATTCCCGGATGTGTTCTAGGATTGATAGAACCTTCTGCTTTTAGCATGACATTTTCGCATTCTCTTGGCTTTGTTTGAACGGTGGGATTGCTGAGAATCGATGCGAAATTATGCGTGGGGTGTAGGGCCTAGGGAAAGTTGTTTCAGCCCTAGATAACCGCATATTCACAGCAACTTTTAGCGAGGAGGCTCCTGCGATCTTTAACCTTTTATGCTAATCCACGATTGTACAAATTGGCGGTTCTCAAGATTTTGATATAACGTGCTTTCATTGCACTTGCTTGCATTCAATCGCAATACTTTTTCTTAAGTGAAATGCTTGCGTTTCAGTTCATTGATCCTCAGTTCATTGATCCTCTTGGAACTCAAAGCACAGTTAGCAAGTCTTCACATTTTGATTGATCAGTGGACAAAATGTTGTATCCAATGTCATTTAGAAATTAGTATTAGTAGGCTCTTCACCTTGCCGATCGATATCACTATTGTATAGAAACCTCCATGCGCATATAGTCTCTTTAGATGGTTGTCTAATTCATCATTCTAGCACGTAGATTATTAAAAAATATGCAGCCCCACTCTTTAGATGTCTAGAGATAGCACCACACTTATAATCAATTCGTTAAATGCAATGGAACTCGGAAATAGAAGATTAACTGCAACTTTTTATCTTTCGTAGGATTTATAGCAACAATAATATGTTTCATCAAGAGTGTATTGTAATAGTCAGTTAATTAATTAATTGTTCTAATTATCTGGACAAGAAGACTCGTATTTGAGTTCATCTCTTGCCCAAAGAGCAGTCATGTAGCAAAATGTTGAATATCATTCCTTTCAGTCACTTCAACGTACTTTTTTCAAAAGTGTGGGCTTCAATATACTTTTTTTTTCTTCAAAATTGTGGGCCGCCTATACTTAGTTTCACCGTAACTTGGTAAAGGGCAACCGCCAGAGCCCCCTCGAGTCAATCTGAGAGACGGAGTGAATGTATGTGACAAATCTCTGCACAGGAGAGCACTTTGGTGATGTGTTGTCACATGCCTTTCTCCAACGTGCATATTGGCTCCTGGGACTGTATCCTTCGCCGTTTTGCAAATTGCAATGGAATGAATTACAGTCGCTACTACGCTAATTACCCAAGGCCTTTATAATTTGGGCATGTGTTTGACAAGGATCTTATGTCAGCAATCACTGCTAACGCGGCTCAGCGCCTATTGGACTCGAATTCTGCATTAGCGTTCGACGTTAATTGGGGCCTACTCACGTGCTTTACGCCGAAAAAAATGGTCACAGTAAATATTGCTTGACGGGGTTTTGCAAAGGGTCTATTGTGTTAGACGTATACGAAATGTCCTGCTATATGACAATGAATCAACACATGTTAATAATCTAGATGCTCAGAGGTGTGTTAGTTTTTGTAATTAACAAGTCACAACAATCAATATTTCTTACAAATGTAATATTTATATTCAATAGCTGGGCCTGTTTTGTGCTAATTAATGTTAGAGTGCTATGATGGTGTTATAATATCTGTATAGCTTTAAATATCTTCTCTGCCATGCCTACGGGAGTCCTTGAGTCCTTGAAGGGAGTAAACTAAGAAGTAACATTTGCGCATCACTGGAGATTTTTTTTCGGATGTTCCACATATTCACGAGACGTGAACAAGGTGGTTTGTCCTATTTATTAATATTGGTGTGTGAGAGATGCGAGTGTCCTAAAAAGCTACACCGCATGCAGTCAACACTATTCTTGTTGTGTAGACTCTGAAAAAGTAAAGTCTAAAGTGTGAATATTATGCATACTTGGTTAGTATATCAAATATAATTATGCCCACTTGATTACATAATAATTGATTTTTATCAAACGGTTCCTTTACGAGTTCTTTCTGCGACAGCCTCATATCAGGTGTTCAGCCGTAATACCAGTACTTCTTGCTGTAGGATGATGCTCCTGGCACGTCGGTGTTCAGGTTGGTCGAGTAGCGACTTTGATCGAGTAGCGACTCAACGTAGCAAGTTCGGACATGTATTGCTTAAGTGGCTGTGCCTTTTGCTGTACCGTTTAACTGATGGCTTGCAACAATGTTTGTTTGCTATCCAAGCCACTTCACTTCCATTCCGCAATGGTGATATCTTCTGCATGCCGCGACCACTCCAACTTGTCAAGTCTTGTCTTGCAAAATGAAGTCGGGTGATGCTTGGTGTTGAGTGTATGAGAACAATTAACCATTCTATTTCTTTAAGCCACTCAGCTGCATTCTTCCTCAAATTAAAAAATTGTGTGCTTCGTGGATTGGACACAGATAATTGATGTAGGCAAATTTTTATTGTCCTTGGACTTCGAGCGACACCAAACCAACTGTCATTGCATTGCCGCTCACCTGCTTTGTCGTGCCTAATGTAGAAGCATGTGTCATGCCTGCCTCCCGTTGAGGTAATAGGAATCCGAAGCTTCGGGGTAGTGTCGGCACCAGGGACAAAGGCTGACAAGGATACTCCTCAATGTACCACAGTCGCTCCTCGATACATGGTCAAGGGTCGTTCGGCACGAAACCTCGCCGGCCCATTTATTGGTACTGTCACCCCTGGTAGACATGGTCGGCCTCACATAGTGCTAGCAGAGTGGCCGTCGGTCGACCGTTCTGCAACACCTCCGTCTTCCTCGGTGTAATTTGTTCAATGCGGACCTGCACTTGTTCTTTCCGACGTCGGGAATACTGCGGCATTGGGGTTTCCCGTTGAATTGGCATACTAATGGGCACGTGGAGGTGGTCGCTGTGCCATTGCGGCGGAAGTCACTTCCGGCTCGTCGGATTTTGCTTCGCTTGCAGAAGTCTCCGGTGGAAATGCCTGTTGAAATTCTTCCCGAAAAATCTCGGCAATCCCAATAAAAGCCGGGCGACTGTGATAAGAAGTAGCTTCCTCATCTCCCGGACAATGTTGTGTATGATGTCGCGGATGCCTGGGAGGCTGCCCTCGAAGTTGCAGCTGGGCGACTCGAGTGTCGAGACCCTGAGGAGTTGTTGATAATGACGGGCTCGGGCGTGTAGTGCACGTTCAACGTTAGAAGCCTTAATGATGAACCCTTCGACCGTTATCAGAGGGTTGCGGGCAAGGCTGCCGAGGATGTTGCCCCTCACATGACGGACATGAGGAGTCTTAGCTTCTTGCCTTCTATAGCATGAGGGTCGGCGTGGGCGCCTGATTAGGAGCAGAACATCATCCACGAAGGCGGTGATGCTCTCGTTCGGGCCGTTTCCTGGACCGAATTAGGCATTCGGTCCTCTCTCGTCGATACTGACTGACGAATATGCACTTCAGCTCGATCTTGCAAGCTTCCCATGACGCTGAGAAGGATTCGTGGTTCTTAAACCAGTGCCTGGCAGTTTTTTCAATGACGAGTACAGGTTCTGCAGATGCTTGTGGTCTGTCCACTCCTTGTGGCGGGCGACATGGTCATATTGTTTAATCCAGTCCTCGACGTCTTCATACACTTTGCCGTGAGAGGGCCTCGGAGTGCAAGGTGCGATGGGCATGCAAACAATGGTGGGATCAAATGCGGCTTGCTGCTGAGGGTTTGTCATCGTTGGCTTAGTCCGCTTCGGTTTTTCTGGCAGGAGACCGAATTCCGGTAAGTCTTCCTGGTAGCAGCAACTCACTCTGATTTCAGGTTCTTCGTGGTGTATTTGCGAAGTTCGCTCTTGTGAGACTCGCTCGTCTTGCGGTTTTTCTGCCGGGCTCGGAAATGGGCGTGGTTCAACGCACGCCGGGGGTAAAACGAAACAGCCCGTTACCCTTGTCCTGTTGCCGGGCCACTTGGCTGAGGGGCCGGCAAGGTGCACATAAAGGGAAGAGCTAAAGGTAAAATACCCAGCACCTACTCCAGAACATACCAATACAGTCGAGCATGGCCTGGAACTTTCCATTAAAAAGATTGATACAAGAACTGGACCAAGCACCCTTGACAATAAAACGAAACTGACACATGAGAGTGTATCCTGGCCATTAAAGAAACTACATTGCTTTAGTGGCATTCTGTTTGAATAAGTCAACTCCTTCGGGGTTTTCGCGACTGCCGTGGACGAACTGAACTGAAATGGATGTGGGACCACTTTCCAGAAAAAAGCAGCTCCAGGCTGTCGCCGCGAAGCGGCGTGAACGTGTGGGCTTGGTAGGTAACACTTGCCCCAGTGATGCACGCGTGAGTAAATATTTATACAGCCTGCAATTAGCGTAACGAGTGTTGATGAAAAGCATGTGTCCACGAAATGTGCGGCAGACCAGCGAATTCAATACCAACTGCAACACCCGTGCTCTCTGAAAGTGCACGTCTACGCCAGGACAATTTAGGAAGCAGCACAACATCATCATGCGCGGCACAAAACTGCCAGCTTGGAAACAGCTCTTCGGTGCGCCGCACACCTGTGCTCCGTGAAAGTGCACGCCTCCGCCTGAACAATTTAGGAAACAGCACAGCATCATCTAGCACGGCACCGGAACTACCACTTCTCCAGTACGCCGCACAACCAAAGTGAGTTTTCGGTCGTTTGAACGAAGCGGCACCACGGTTAGTCCCTGCCAAGCACACCTCACGCAATTTCTGTAGCTAAACTGTGTATTCAAATATTTTAAACACGCTTCACTGCAGACCTCAAAGGTTCCGATCGTCAAGGAAAGCCCAAAAACGTCGCCTTAAAATGTATTCTTGAGATATCCGCATCAATTCGAGGTCCGAGCAACACAGGGCCGATTGTCTCTTTCGTGGCAATATCAGTAATAACCCCGTCGATCACCAGCGAAATGTATACCGTTCCTTCGTTTTTCCACGTTATATACTTACGTGAGGGACCACGCTGAATTCTGAAGTCGCTTTCGACCAGCTTCATATGACGACTCCCGCATCTAAAATCAACTTGTTAAGTCCAACGACAACGAACAACGCATCCGAGAATCTCCGGCCGATGCTCCTGCCCAGCAGGGGCCAGCCGTTGCCTGAGCGCTGCCATATTTTCAGTGACGTCACGTATTTGGTTTGGTGACTTAACGAGAAGTCACTTTTGCGCACAATGGCAGTGGCCTGTAGGGCGTCACTTTCGAGTGCAGACAGGAATTCCGGTTTATCGTACAGCAAAGCAACAGTTCATGCTCAGAAGATGTTTCACAGCCCAGCAGACAAACATGGCAGCGAGCAGAAGGTGACTCTTGATTCTGTAAAAGGTCTGTACTTTGTCTCATATTAAGTCCGACCGAAGGCAATGTTACCATCACCTGAAGCCAATAAAGCTGAAAGCAGCGCCGAAATTGCATCGTCACGTTGCTCGTCATTTTTTTGCGTTTTTTATCACCGGCTGAAGCAATCATGCACGAAACAAAAGCTCATGATCACGCCGCATTTATTGCTCGTGATTGGCTTTAGCCGATGATAGAAAACGCTCAAAGACAATGAGCCCGACGACAGCACACATTGACGTTGATTGATAGACTCCGTCGCGTCGCAGGGTTGGCTGCGATCGGGCTTCGTGTAAGACGGAATATGCCACCTAAGGCCCTAATCTGGACACTTGGTGAAGAAGTCGGTGAGAAATCTGGCGGCCGTGTTTGGACAACGCCGCACTTGACCTTGGCACCGGCCGATCAGAGCCGCCGGTCTTCTCGCCGACGGTTTCCCCAAGTGTTCAGATTAAGGCCCCTAAATGCAAGAATCCCCAGCCGGCAACAACCAGGCGGTGCCAGCAGAGTGAGAGCCCACGGTCATACCCTGTCTCGTTGTACGTTGGCAAAGGGTGAACGATAAGCTCCATATTGCGTGCCGACGGCTTCGGCGTGCAATACGCATAGACCTTTCCACCAGTTATCGCCCGGGTGAAAAATGCTGAGTCACTGAGCGGCGGGCGCATGCGCAGCGTCTGATATACCGCACAGCAGACTAGCGGCCCATGCTAAGAAGGCGTTCTACAGCCCAGCAGAGAAAGATGGCAGCTCGCAGAATGCGATTTTCGCAAAGGTCTATAGAGCGCAGCACAGATGTTGGAGCATAAAGCATAAGAAAACCTGATACTACTTCGCAGTTAAAACGTACTCCGGTTATGCGTAGTCACGCTCCGATTGGTCCACCAGGGCTGTAGCTCCCGCCGTTCTGGCATGTTATGCGATTACGGCTTCCTGGCCAAACCAGCATTTCTTGCTTCAGAAACTAATCTAAGCGGCACCACCAGACTAAAAGCTCACGTTTGTACAATGCGGCCTCCACTTCCAGGAGTACCCAATGTTTCTTGCTTCAGTCGCTAGATAGCGCCAAAGCAAACAGCATTGCAGGTTGCGCTATGACTTCATCCCGAAATCTCACCTGGTATTGTTCTTCAATATAATTAACCCATTAGCGCCCACCGTACTTCAAAATGTACACCAACATTTTTAATTTTAGAACGTCTTAATTTTTTGGTACCCATTTTCGCCGCCAGGAATTGGCTCATTACCTCTAAACAACTAGTTTGCACTTGGTTGCAGGCGTTGCCCTTTTATCCATAGAGTTATTACAATAAACGCTAGAGGCTCAGCTGGCGCTAGTGTCTACGGGACTTCCGGTTGCAAATTGAAGCAGACAGCATGCAGTCTACATTTCCAGCCTCCCTGTGTATTCCTATGGGAAAACGCGCGTGAATGTTGTCTCTTCGCTGGAAAATAACACGAATAACTTTCGTCATATCGGTTGTAACGGATAGTATGTACCTTTATTGGTATTGTGAAAGTATAATTGCTTTAGTTACAGCATTTTTCTTTACCACTGAGCGATGTTAAACTTCGCTCTATTTCAGACCCAAACCCCTGTTTCAAGGAAGGTATGTGAAAACGAGCGACGGTTCTAAGCAAACTAACGATCGAAAGGAATGTAGTGTGTGTCCAGGTTCGCTAGCATTTCGGTGGTGCTTATATATTGCTAATATGCCCGTCCTGTCATTGGATGAAAATGACTCCGTCGTGCATCTTTACGAATGGTTAAAGAAACATTCGAACGCAAAAAATAAAGCACGTGAGCTACGAAAGGTGCGTCTCTTTATTATTTCCTATGTCGGGCAGTTTTGATCGGGCACCATGCTCTCTGGCTCCCTTAGTTGCAAAGATTTGGAGCGTGCGGGTGATGATTTGAACCCAGAACAAGCATCTTCGCAGTACTTATTTATTGCAAATCTGACTATATTACGTGACTTTCAATTTATTTTGATCGTCTGCAAGCACAAGGAGTTACTTATCCAGTGTTACTGCGTAGTTCTTACCGTATCTCTCGGTTTTCCACATGTCCTTCGTTCGTTTGGCACCTATATCCCCCATGTTGGAAAGCGTCGACGCCGTGTTCGCGCTAACAGTGTCCGACAGTGCACAAAAATACACGTACGAAGCCGTTTTAGCACCGTTTTTAATGCGATGAATTTGAAAGAAAAACGCCGTAACTGACCATTTATTTCGTCTGCGTGACTGAAAAACGTTCCAATGTGCCTAGTACGTACAAATTATTCGTGATATTTGCTCTTATAATCGAGCGCAGAGAGAAAATGCACTCGCTTTTTCCCATAGGAATACATTACCGGGAAGTCAAATTTAGACTGCTTGCTGTCTGCTTCAAAATGCAACAGCACACTCAGCGCCAGCTGAGCCTCTAGCGTTTATTGTAATAACTCTATGCTTTTATCCCCTTAGGACGTTCGTAGACACGTGTGGACGCTCCCGCCGTTTCGGCGTAACAAAAATTTAGTTTATTTTGGCCACATAAACTTTGATATAATTCAGTTTCTTTTATGTACATTGTTTTAGGATGGAGAAAATATATCACAGCCCATATTGATTTCCATGATTTATATAATATTTTTACTTCACGGCTAAATACACATCGGCGTCCTTTCTGTTGTACAATCAACCATCGTCTATGCTTACACCGACGTACGTTTTCGTCGAATATACACCGATGTCATTTTTTTTCCTTGTAACAAAAAAAAAAAGAAACGTTTTGTCGGTTGAACGAAGCCCAAGAGGCGGCTGTGAACATTACCCAAGGTATTGACGAAGATGTCGATGTGGTTATATTTCCTCCTTCCCCCGTCAGCGGACACGGACAAGGAAAAATTAGATAATTAAAGCACCAACATTGCCGTAGTGAATGACGTGTCAAGTAAGAGGATGAAGGTTTTTATTAGTATTGACCTCATTGTGTGGTCGAAGTAGATCTAAACTGAAATATTTCTATTCATTTTTTTAGGTACACTAGAAGTACACTGCGTGGCAAATGATCAAGGTGGTGATCATCAACCATCCCGTGACAAGTGGGCAAAGTTGACATATTTGATATTGAAGGGGATGAATCCAGAGCACAGCTGGTCGCCTTCCACAAAGGGTGCTGAACCACGGCAGGAAAAGCTTAAGTCCGACTTTTTAGGAATGTTTACAAACCAAATCATCCGCACAATTTATAATGGGGAAAGTACTACTCACATCGCCATTCAAAACGGGGACGTATGCAAAAAGAAAAAATAGCACGGTGATAGCACGCTTTTATTTTCACGCCGGATAATCTGAGAAAATTCATCGTTATTCTTTTTTTTGAGTGGGGACCACAGTCTTCCCAACCAAAGGCTCTAATGTTCCCTCGACGATGTTGGCATCTAATTTGTCGCCAATGGCATGAGACGGTAGCGGTTCCTCGAGATAACCCGGTTCCTGCATTTAGCCGATCATAACTTGCGTCAGGGGACAATGAATAAGATGCACAAGGTGCGTCGTTTGATTGAGTTGCTAAACAAGAAGTTCAGACAACATGGCACCTTTGACAGGACACTCTCTGTTGATTAGGCCATGGTAAGGTGCATTGGTAACCATCCTTGCAGGCAGTTTATTAGGGGAAAACTATTCGTTTTGAGTAAAATAACTGGATGATATGCAGTGCAAAATAGTATTGGAATGCTTTTCGCATCTATCACAGAAAGCCTCCTACCCAGACACAAGACCGTGGGGACAATAGTTGCCCTTTCTGTACTTGAGGCCGTCACGACGCCCGCCGAAAATATCGTGTTCTTCGAGAACTTTTTTACCACTCACGACTTCCTGATCGCTCCGCGGCAGCTGAGTTTCGTGCTACTGGAACTCTCCGTGAAAACAGACAAAATAAATACCCTCTTGCCCCAAAATAAGAAATTATAAAAGGGGACTTCTGCTCACGTTTCAATCGAGAAAACTAAGCTATTTTTGTCAAACATAAAGACAACAGTGTGGCGACCATGGCAACATTAAGCAGTTAGACTTCCTAAAACGATGGGCTACAGCTCAGGTGAAATCAAGCTGTTCAGCAGCTACAACAGTGGGATGGGTTTTGTACACCTTCTTGACCAAGTCGCAAACAACTACCGGGTTGGAGTACAGGAGAAGGAATCGTGGTGGGCATTGTTCACTCATATGCTCAACATTGCAATGGCAAACGCCTGGAGACTATACAAAATCACAGGAGATTCCCGGCTAGACCTCTCATTCACCAGGGCCTTTACTCTCCACTATCTACATATTAGTGTGCCGAACTGGACTTTTCGCACGGCTCCTGCATCAGTTGCGTACGATTTTTTGCTCGGCAAAAGGGACACTTTTCAAAAAAGGTGGAAAAGCAGCTGCGATGTCATTCTTGCCACCAAAGGTCGATGTAGGCTTGTGAAAATTGCGAGCTTACATTTTGCCTGAAAATGGTTGTTTTTAAAACGTTCCATGAAAGGAAGTAACTTTCGCCGACTTCGTTCTGCCAGAATTCCGCTGTACTATATAAAGTACGGTACTAACTTTATAATAAATAAACATAGCCTTATACTACTTAGTGATTGTTGTTCCCAAGCGACCACAAAGATATGCGCAAAAATAATTTGATGAATAGATTTTTATTGAACTTAATGGGTTAAAAATATATCAAGGTTCAAAAAGTAAAAAATTAAAATTCTACGTTTTAATAAAGCAAAACATCGCTTCGGGTATAAATTTATAATATATGAATGCATAAAATGCTTTTTTAATACTACCTACCCCAAAATCGTGTCCTTCCATGTGTGCGTGCTTTTTTCGCAAACTTTTGTTGAGTAAGTTGGTTCCCGTTACGTAACGTGACGTCAAGTGACCTCTACATACCCCCTCGGGAAATTAACGGCACGTGACATACACGTCAAATCAGTCTCAACGGTAAATAGAGCGGGAAAATTCACGTCCTATGGCCAAAACATCTATTCAGTTTTTCTGCTATATTTAGCAAGAAATTGACGTCACGTCATTGATACACCCATTCTGTTACCCGCTAAAATTAGTGGGAAAATCCACGTCGTGTGACCTTGACAGCAGTCCAGCTTTCCCGCTTAATTTTGCGGGGAAATGAACGTCCCGTGACCTAAGGTCACGTGACCTATACAACCATTCAGTTTGACCGTTAAAGGTAGCGGGAAAACGTCACGTGATACACCAGGGAATTGTAATAGACAGTTTTTCTCCTCCGCTAAGGTATCCGTGAAGAAAACCCTGCAGCTGCGCATGCGCGCCGCCAACATTGTCAGCATAGTTCAAGGTCTTCTGGCGGATTACGGAGCGCTATTCAGGTGCTTAGCGGGCTGCGGAAACGGTCTACTACAATTCCCCACCAATTCCCTCACCCCACTCCTCTCTTATCTTTCCTCTCTCTTCTCTCCCCACCCCTTCCCCTCTTAGCAACACCTCTAGATACACTTTGGTACTATTCCTAGGCTCTTTCAGAGCATTTCATGCTTATAGGGCTATGATGGTAAAGGTCGCTGCCAATAATATTTATTTACTGTGAAAATATAAGCGCATTTACTTTCTTGTGAAAGGGAAGGAGACGCTCTGATTCCATCTTTGAGGAAGCAAACTTGTATCCCGACGTCGCAAACTAAAAAAAAAATAGTTCCCACGTCACATCTTAGAAAGGAATATCTGTCAGCACTCCCATTTCAATGTTTCAGCTCCTAAGCAAGCTCGGGTCATTAGGCAATCAAGGGAGTCAACTTTTCTTAGAGGCATTTTGAGCTTCTTGTTGAAATACTGGGTTGATCCCACAAAAAGCAAAACAAAACAAAAAACACGCAAAATAAGTACGAGCCCAGTTTTTGCTATCGGTACGTTCCACGATTGTTGACCGGGGTTGTATCATCGAAATAAATATAGTTCATAATCGCATCCTTTACAATCGAGACTTCTTACGGTGTAAAGGGAATCTTCCCCAAACGCATTCGGTTTTGGTGAGCATTCGCAATCGAAACGTGAGAATTAAATTTATAAGAAGATTTCCTATCTGCAGTTTCTGGGGTATATTGGAATGTAAATCACCCTGAACATCCTGCAGCTGAAAGGTGCAACCATCATTCAAGTCGTTGGTAAAAAGAAAAAGTTAAATGTTTTGCCGCTAATTGTGTTCGCGAACAATCCTGGGAGAAAATGCAACAATTCACCCAATATAACTTTGGCGACTGTGGCACTGCTTTCCAGTAGAGTTACTCTTGAGAATAAGCTGCTTGAGAAGCCCAGCCGCAATGTGGGGTAGCATATTAGACGAAGGACTCTCATCTTTATTTTATCAGTATATGTGGTTCAAGCTAAAAACAATATTAGATTTATGTTACTCTGTGGCATTTTTAAAAATGAAATAAAATGATTTGAAAAAAAAGAAAAACGGAGACGACGCACGAAGAAGGTGACAAACACAAAACGCCTCCCTCCTTTGTCCCTTCTTCCTCCCCTTCTTTTTCCGTTTACTCACTCTTTCTTCAAATCAAATGATATTGTCGCTCTCGCCATATCTACTGTTTAAATGTAATCTGTAAAACCTGTTGATAAAACGGGGTTTCGTTTTTCACTTGACGTCCTATCTCCTATAAAATTATAGGATAAATAAAGTTCTATTTACCTACTGAACTTGTGCACAGCCCAATGAGTCACGTGCTTTTTCGCTTGTTAGATCCGGCGAGGCTCATCGCAGCTAATCGCTGCCAGGGTCTTGGGTTTTGTAATGGTTCGTTTTGCAGTTCATATAAAAATTTAAACTGCCGGAAAATGCTAATCTTTAAGAAAATTCTAACTTGAATAGAATTAATATAATTCAAGTTAATGATCAACCAGGCTTTCTAGTTAAAATTACAGAGTGATTAACCAATAAAACATAGCTTGGCGTCTAGGACTTCTCACGCCCGGTTACGCTCACACAAAGATGCTGTCATTATAATTGCGTTGTGTTGCCAGCTTTTAGCAAGCCATAACTTCATTTTATGCTATTTATTTCTCATTAAGGGCCTGATGGGGCATTACATAAGCGGGAGATCTGAGCGAATAATATACTTTTAAACTCCAAAAACAAAACAAAATAAACCTAAAGTAGAAACAATGGACCTTTTTCACATACCGACGGCACCAGGCGGTGGCTGCACGAACTAAAAATCGAGGAAGGGACCTACCTGCGCTACCAATCGATAATGGGAGCTACGCTACCAGTTTCTTCGTTCTCTGAGCAGCGGGGCGTGCCCAACGCGCCGTCCAAGTGGGGCATTCGTGGCGTCCACTTAAACATCGTGTTATTCTTTCCGTCCGCTTTCTTTTTTTGCGTAACACAATTATATGTATGCTGCAATTACGTTTGCTACTCGCTGATCTATAGCCTCCTTCCGAATTTCCTCGATTTTTGGTGCCAATTTCCGCCGCTTGGCATCGGGCGCTCGCGCGTGCGCAGAACGCTTCTCGAAAAGGTCCATTGTAATAAAAAACGCCTATAGTGACAATCTGGTAGGACAGTGGTGATTAGGATAGATGAAACGTGACTGAATGGAGGAAATAGGATGGGTCTAAAATAAGTACCATTCGCTCGGGGAGGGAGTTCCAAATGGTTATAGCCTGTGGAAAAAATGAGCTGTTAAAGCTATTGTTTTGGCTATTTACGTTTGACTGTGATTGAGGCGAGAGAATATATCATATCTAGAGGTAAAAGAGGGGTGTCATGAACTTGTGCTTTTGTGGTAAACTTAATGTTTACCATTCTAGAAGTTAGTATGTGGTCATATATTACTGAAAGTTCTAGGGTTTGCTTGAGTTGTGATACACTGATATCGTAGGAATACGTTGATAAAATAAATCGAGTCACACGGTTTTGTATTGCTTCAAATTATCGACGATGTAGGTTTGTGAAGGATGCCAAATGGGCGATGCATATTCTAGTTCCGGGCTGGCAAATGGCACATGTTGGCCAGTTTTCTTAGGTTAGTGGGTGCTGATTTCAGGTGGCGTTTCAAGTAGCCGAGCGTGCGTGATGCTTCAGCTGTAACAATGTCGATATGCTGAATCCACGAAGTGAGGGAACCAAATGAACACCAAGGTACTTATATAATGATGTACCGTCGATTACATTCCGGCTTGGAGAGTAGGTATAAATAATAGTAGATATTTTCTCGCTAATGATATAGGTTTTTGAGACTACTAGACTCCTTAACCGGGTATCAGACACTAACGTACAACTCAACAACTTTGAACGTTCGCTGAAAACCACGTGTAAAACAAATCGCCCATAGAAAGTTAAATCCAGAGCACGAGATCATAAGAAGCAAAAACGGGTTTGTTCAAAGCAAGAAATTATCAGAGGGCGAACGTGCGTGTAGTGTGTAGGGGGAGGGGGGGCATTATATGGCTCGTGCTCAGAAAACATCGCATTAATACTAATGAGTTCGGCTTAGAAAACGAATTTTAGACATTCCTCTAGTGACTGTAGTCGGTAGAGGAAGACCAGGTACACTCGCAGACATGTATTCATTACGCTACTGAGACTGCAGGGATCCTGAAGTCGGATTCAGCTCGCCCTGCTTGATAAGCATATCGAGGAAAAATAAATAATTATTCTTCGCTTGCATTGTTGGTCCAACCCAAGTAGGCCTTACTAAAATAGTTTCCGTACAGATATGGGCCATCCACTCTTTCCGACTTTCGTTTCTGGAGTCACTAATTCGGTTAATTAGCGTCTCGCTTAATGATCGCAACCGAGGGTTTGCTCTCTCGAGAGCGTGCTAAAGGAGCGGGACGTGTCTTGCGGTACGCGAGGGATTTCCCACTGGAGCAAACTCGGTGAATTGGCGCGCCTTACGTACCTTGCGATTAATCTTCGCGAGAAGTAAATTACAACAGGCACTAGAAACCGGTATATATATATATATATATATATATATATATATATATATATATATATATATATATATATATATATATATATATATATATACAGGGTGTTTCACGAAAGGTGGACAAATTCGATATGGCGAAAACTACGCGAAGCACCAAAAAAGGCTTGTGTCGTTTTGGTCCTGGTCCAGGGGCCTATTAAAAAAAATTATCACTCCGAGATAAATTTATTGTTAATTATTTTTGCGTAATAAACTTTTTAATATTGGGTTTAAGGGTATGGTTTATATTAGAAAATTGCTCAGCATCATCGAAAAACACTAAGTCAACAAATTGCAGAACGATAGAAGGCACGCGAAGCATTTTACGGCTTTCTGAAAGACCGTACAAATTCGACGGGTTTTTAAGTTTCGGTTTTTTATCGGAGCGCATCTCAGCCCCGGCGGCACTGCGCCCCGTGGAGGGATAGTACAACCAACCTCTACTGCAGGTACAAAATCAGCCGTAGCGAGTTGATTTCAGAATGTCTTACTCTATAGCTCTCGATCCTGCTATTAAGCCAGAATCTACACACACAGGTAATGCCGATTATTGTTGTTTTGTCGATGCACAAATTTTCTTTTTATTTCAATTTTACATGTATCCAATTTTTTATATAAATCGTGTCGATATTTATCAGTCATGATCCTCGTGAAACCGCCAAATGGGCACCCGCCAACTCATCAACAAATCATGTTCAGCTCTCAAACTACTCATCTTTTTTTACAAGCAGGCAAAGTTTTTAAAGGTCGTATATATAATTCCTAATTACATTATTCGTCGACAGATCAACATGAAACATCACTGCAGCATGCAGCATAAATGCAATATCAAATGAAGATTGATGTTGCAGTATATTTTGCAGCTGTAATAAATTGTTTTTGTTTTGTGTTTTACTGTTTTTTACAGTTTACCGTGAAATCAGCATCAAACGTAAGCTACGTGCTTTGCTGTACTTTTCTCAATAATTTAGTAGGGAACCATGGCTCGTTTTCGCTACTGCGTCGTAAATGCGGACGGCGGTGACGAGGATTGTATAACTCAATTACCACAATTTTGCTACCTCCCTATACTCACTCGGACGTTCTTCTCAAATCAAGGTAAGTGCATGGGGCGATCAGGCTGCTATGTTTTTTTTAAACGTGTGTCCCAGTAAATTTCCACCCTCTGCCAACCTTAGTCGTCACTCCCGGTATTCAGGGAACGGCATGCGTCGTGGTCTGGGATGTTGAAAAAATGTTTTTCCCGCCCTTCTTTTTCACTTTAGTGCTTTGTTTTTGTGCTACCACAACTTGTGATTATTTGTTACTTTTTGCGACCAAAATGTGCAGACTTTTTACTTTTTACTTATTCTACTGTTGTCTTACACTGGGGTACCAATAACCGTCACGTCAATGTGTGTCGTTTCAACGAATTGAGTGCCCAATTTACCCTTACTTCGTTGTTTTTGATCTCGTAATTTTTTCCCGAAAAACTGATTTGTGTTAACTTAGAAAAGAATAGCGGACAGGGCACCCTGTGCAACTACTCGAGACCTTCTACTAGAAATTGCGATTGACCTTAACGAGTAGCGAAGGCTAGTGCTTTAGGTCTGCCATAGAATACCTGCTTTCTCGGCGCACACAAATGCTGTAACATAATAACTGTCATTAGCCATAATAAATATGAAATTTAAATACACGCCATCATTACCACACGTTGTTGACTGCGCGGGACATACTCAAATATTGTCAAGGCGAAGTTAGTATCGGCGTGCGGGCCGTCGGCTTCTGTTTTGAATGTGACGCTTGTCAGTTTCGGATATGGAATAGAAAACACCGGATCACAACAAAAGCGCCAGAACCATGAAAACACACACACACATACCAGAATAAACGGAACCAGTTTGTGAGTAAGAAAATAATCCTTAAAATGAAATTCGGACAGAGAGGCATTGACTCAGCGACGTCAAACATAGGCGAGTACGTAGTTCTACGAGTCATAAAATGTTCATTGGGAACGCGTTCGAGGACACAGGGATCGTTCAATAGGATTTGCAAGTTGTCTATTATCGGCGTCACATAATCTAAGCCCCTTTTGGGGAGAGAAAACACCTCCCGCTGTGACACACAAAAAATAAAAGTCGTATAAATAAAATAAAAAGTTCGAGAGGTTTCACAGTTCAATAATTGTTTTACAAAAAAAAACAATTTTTTTAGCAATGTGTAGGCTCACATTTTAGGATTCCAGATAGATTATTTTGTATCCTTGCTACCAGCTTTTACTTTGTTTTTTGTTGTTTGGTATTGCATGGAAACAAACTCGCCGTTATAAAGTGTTATAACGATTTTTTTAATTAGACGCCGGTAATTATAGACCCAATTTCTTAATAAGTATGTGTTTCAAAACACTTGAACAGATAATTACCAGTGACGTATCAAACTACCTCGAGTCTATAAACTTTTCTGACAAAAATCAACATGGAGTCCGAGAAAGGTTTCTGCAACTCAACTTTTATCTGTAGTTCTCGACTTCGGCGCAGGGATTCATAATCACCAACAAGTTGACTCAATATTTATGGATCGGTCGAAGGCATTTGATCGTATTCCTCATGGTTTATTGGTTGATAAACTATTAAAAGTGGGAGTTTCTGATAGGCTTGCACGCTGGATACCGGCGTCTTTCCAGAACCGCAACCAGTTTGTAGATTGTAAAGTGACTAGTTCTACTAGCCTTCCACTTTTGTCAGAAGTGCCTCATGGCTTTGTGGTTCTGTCCTTGCTGTTTTTATTTTTTAAAGATTATTGCCAAAGACATTGATGATTATGTTACCGCGAAACTGTTTGCAGATGATTGCGTCATCTACTCTGGTATCAATAACGATTCATGTCAGATGCTACTGAATGACAATCTTTGTAAACTCGAGGATTGTTGCCTTCTTCAGAACACGAAAATGAATTTCACCAAAACAGTCTCAATGACTTTGACAACAAAAAGTAATTCCCTGCCTTTCAGCTATCACATGGCAATCAGTGCATCTAGAATGTTTCCTCCGTTAAATACTTAGGGATAACAAGAAAACGATAACCTTAATATGGACGAACATATCAGTAATATATGTACTAAAGCAGTTCGAAAGCTGTTCTTCTTACGCAGAAAATTGAAAGGATGCACATTATATGTCAAACTCGAAGCATATTATTCTCTAGTCCGACCAGTCCTTGAGTGCTCTTCTATCATGTCTGATCCATACTTCGTCAAAACACATCATGGAGGTGGAGCGGATCCAGAGTCTGGCAGCTTTGTTTATCGCATCAGACTATCAGTCTGACGCGATAAACAAATCGCATCACATCAAGTCGCATCAGACTATCGGTCATCACCATCCGTAACTAATATGCTTGAACAGCTGGACCTGAGCCCGCTCTACTTGTGGCGTCAAATCGCCTGGTTCAAGTTTTCTCTTTATCTCACATAACAGTTCCGGCCTGAAAAATGAACACAATTTATTTCCAGCGCCGTGCAGATCAACAGCACTCTAAAATAATACGCCCATATTTTGCCAGAACTAAACTTTTTCAAAAATCATTTTTAAGCGCAATTGAGTAATGGAACTGCTCGCCGTCACTGCTCATTGAAAGCGAAAATGTCGAACCATTTGAGCGTCTGCTATGTCACAATTGTTGTAACTCTCTCCTGCATGGGCTGCTCTGCTGCCTGCAGTATCTGTAATTAAATAAATAAATAAAACTACAAAATAAACAGAAGAACATAGGAAGCCAATGGGCGATGAAAGACAATGTTTCGTTACTGATCTTAAGATATTATATTTAATATGTTTTACTAGTAGTCGGGAAATAATAAATAACATAGGCTATTGTATTGTGCTCGTTTGTTTATTATTGAACCTATTGCACATTTATATTTAGCTCGTATTAGGAAAGTTACGATCAATCTTTTCTTAAGATGCCTTTTGAATGTCACATGTGGCGTGAAGTGTAATCGGCATAGCCGCCGCTGCGGAAACAGTGCCCACCATCTCCATAAAAAAACACATAATTTAATAAATACAATTAAAAAGGAACTGCTTTTGCCAGTTTACTTCGATGGCGACTGCTGCTTGTGTACTGAACAGCCACGTTTTGGTGCCAAAATGTTGTAGTCGATATTCTTGAAAATTTTGGATACCCAAAGGGTATGTAGAGCCTCACTGCAAGTCACGGTATTACGACCAAAGAATGGGCGACCTCCACTTCATGAATAAGCCTGTTACTGGTCTCCATAAGATATCGTGCCATCAGCGTGTGCATACGTTGTGTTTTTCGTAACATTCTTGAGGGGCTTCTCAAGATCTGTCCCAGTCCCAGTAACGCCAAATCAGTCCCAGTAACGCCAAATTCATTTTCGAGCTGTTATTCGCTTTTAATGTTTTTATTTCAAGAAAGGCTGTCTTGCAAAAAATAGCGAACCACCTTTAGAACCTCCATAAATTTCCGCCGCCACCGTAACTCAGATTTTCGGAAAATGCGGTAAAAGGACAAAAGCGGGAAAAGAAATCGTTCAACGCAAGTTCTCATTCAGATATCGGAAAACACTCATGCGAAGTAAACACCTTGCTGCATTTTCAGCCTCCCCCCCCCTTCAATGTTTTGAAATGTGTGTTCGAGATCAGTATGGATTTGGTTGTTGCACTGGGGGATGTTCTAGCCTTCATTTATGCTATATTTTATACATGATACATCCGACCTACTTAATCATTTTCTCACAGACAGCGTGGATTGCAAATATTTTTGTGTGATCTGTTTCCGAAGAAAAATGCCTGGTTGTGGATAGTAAAACGAGTAAAACGACTTGCTCACTCGGTTTTTGCGTAGAATATTGAAGCTCACAGCCATATCTTTTTTGTTTTTGTTTTGTGACACAAAACGCCCTAAAACAGACCGAATTAATATGAGCTGTATAGTTAGTATGGCACATCGCAATATTATTTCGGCTTGCTGCATAGGGCTCTGAAGAAACTGCATTGATACTACGCGCCTGGCGTCCAGCAGTGTTTAATAAGTCTCAGTAGAAGTTAAATAAAACAATTCTTTATATCATTTGTATACCTGCCTCTTCCGTGGCTCCAAGGCAAGGTGCCGGCTTGCAGGTTACCAGGTGGTGGTTTCGAATCTCGGCCGAGGTGCCCGCAATCTGACGGAGGCTAATTGAGAAGGTGCCGTGCAGCCGAGATTTCGGTTGCACGTCAAACGATCCTAGGTGATAGAAATTATTGTTCAGTCTTCCGCTGGGGAGTGCAGGACTCGTTGGTTCAGCACTTGAAACCCACACAATTTGCTTTTGTGAGTATGCCGCACGGTGAGTACCCACAGACACCGATCTCTCTGCAGAAGCAGCCCTGTACTTTTTACTTCGCGAGATTAAGTCTGGTTTATGCGGTGCGGTGCGAGAGAACACCACCAAACAGTGATACCATCGCACAAAACGTCGGGCAGCAAAACTATGCTACTGAGCAAACCATCCCTCATGCCACTACATTTTATTGTAATGAAGTGGCAACCCAAGAACGCAACCTGCATGTTTCGATTCAGAGTTTAATTCATTCCAGACACGTTGTGTGTCTCTACTGGGTAAAACCCGAATCGAGATATGCCGATTATACAACCTCTTGTTGAAAATTACGTGACTGCTGGACGTTTCCATTGCGTTAACATGATATAGTGCCTTTCCACAGTTTCTTTAGCGTTAATATATTGGCCCTCCATAAGATTCCTTCTAATCTACCATGTGCCTCCGGTCACGAACAGGCTGCGCGGAGGTTTACGGCTTGGAAGAATGTTTTGGAGAATGCTAGCATGTCTCTAGGGACCAGCCTTGCGTTCCCGTTTTTCCCCGCTACTCCTGTTGGTTTTGCAAGCATCCCTTATAACAGAAAAAGCACGTCGGCTCTCGTTTGTCGAGGGAAGTTCGGAGAGCTTGGGTCCTCGGTTTAACAGCAAGAATGTGGCGACCGTGTAATCAGCTTCTCCCAAGACGGTGACGCTGGTTCGTAAATTTTGGACGAAGACAAAAGCTGTGGTCGGCGCAGCGGCCGCGGGGAGACCCTAGGGGAACGCAATAAAGGTAATCTAGGTAGTTTTTTCTGCCTACATTTCACTCTTTGTCTCGTTCTTTTCGTTGTTTTGCGTTCAAAGTGACAAAAAGCAATGTTTTCATTTATTCGCTTTTTCCACTACCCTCGGCGACCACTACTCTGTGGGACTGAATAAAACAGAACTAATACATAGATGTTATCAATAGATAGAAAATCATGTGAACTACTTAAGAATATTTAATATCATTCAACGTAGGATGATTAAGTTTCGTATCCGTGGTTATGTTTACATAACCATCTACGAAACAGTTTTCAGTTTCCAGGTGTTCAATTAGGCGAGCATGGGTTTTTTCTGCGATTGTTGAATGCCTCCTATAGATTGACATTTCAGGCGCTCATCACCGAGGCGGAAAATGGTGAGTCACTGAGCTATAGACGCATACGCAGCGTCTCATATACCGCACAACAGAGCCACAGTG
Source organism: Ixodes ricinus (assembly GCA_037355805.1). Lineage (NCBI taxonomy): Eukaryota > Metazoa > Arthropoda > Arachnida > Ixodida > Ixodidae > Ixodes > Ixodes ricinus. The sequence goes on from JAZHYW010000905.1 coordinate 122,654, forward strand.
TATGCTCAGAAGGCATTCCACAGCCCACCAGGCAAAGACGGCAGTGCGCAGAAGGCGATTTTTGCAAAGTTATATGGGCACCTTTCGTCCACTAGGAGCCGCTACCGATCCCCCTGCAAGCAGCCCCACGCGCGGCCATTTTTGAGTCAGCGTAGAAAGAGCGGCAGAGCTCCGCCGCCGATCACGCTGCTCTCGCGTTTCCGCCAATGCGGTAATCCAGGCAGGCATGTCGACCTTGCGACATCCACCGGTGTACCACTGCGTTCAAGCTGCGACCGCCATGGTCGCTTTCAATGAGTACGCTCAACGCCGCCGCGAGAGGCGCGCGTATCGGCACTGAGTTAGATCTGCAGCGTGCCCGTAAACACACCATGAAGAGTTTGATGGCTTTCGAAATAACTTTAACCAGCTGGGATTGTCTGGAGCTGAGCTGGTTAATTATTCATGCTTGTGAGATTTTCCAGCTGAACGACGGAAGAAATATACAAGAGAGAGAGACCAGGAACATACACATTCACTCCCCTGGAACTCCGCTTTAACTAGCTATTACGCCTGTATAGTTTATTAAAACGAATGCATAGAAAAGTTACGTCGTGTTGCGGTTCAAACACGGAACTACAGTCGGGTTTATACGCTTAATGAATGGCAATACTTTTACGTAGAGAACATAATAAACGGCTGACAACCGAGTTTGATGCAATTACGGATGCGCACAAAGAACACCCAAAAGAACCGTTTTGTACAGAACTGAAAAAACATAACGGTTACATGTCTTCAAGAGAAGGTTCAACATGAAAAAAAATTGCACTATGTACAATGTAGGTACAGTTCTCACCAAACGTATCTGGAACACGCGAATGGTGTCTGATATTATGGGTCCGCTATGCCACACTTGCCTTACTTTAGAGAACAGAGAAAAATGGTAGGGACACCAGATGGAGGAAGTAGCCACAATTACAGATTCGTTGACTGTTGTGACGTAAAGGAGCGTTTCTACTTTAGATTTAAACGACAACTTTTTTGGATACCATTTACTCGCTAGGCAGACGTGTTAATATGAAACTTTATTTTCTTTTACACGAGAACTGCAAGGCAGAATGATCAGTAAACAAGACTTGAGGTTTACACAGAACTCCATAGTAAATTAGAGGTTTCCGAGCTGCGGATAACGTCTCATTCAAAATATTTTAATTATAACTTTTCAGCATGATGTGCGAAATCAACGAAGAGCGTCACAAGAGATCAAAAGTTTAAAAAAATGTTACATGCGTGCAACTTTCAACGGAGTACAGTACCGTCGTTTTAAGCTGAAACGTATACACGACACCATTTCGTACCGCAGCGAATGGTCTGGAAATGTGCACGAACGAAACGCCAAGCTGGTGCGCTTGTTTCTTCCAGTGCTCATTCCCAGATCATTCGCTGCGGTACGAAATGGTGCCTTGTATACGATTCAGCTTATAACGACGGTACTATACCCCGTCCCACCGTAACTTGGCAAACGGTAAATACAACGGTTTCAGTGAGCCAATCAGCTCGTCGGAGGAGATACCTGACTATATACAGGGTGTTTTTTTTTTAAGCTTAACAGATTTGTTTAAAAAAGCCGTGAAAGTTACACTTACGCCGCTAGTGGAGGTGAGTTATACGGCCAGGAGGACATATTATAGGGGGCTAATCGTAACGATCAGTCGGCTAATAATTAAAATTTGTTAATTAACTTTTTAATTAATCAAAATAGACATATGATTCCAATTAGAAACTTGCTCAGCGTCATCGAAAACCACTAAATCAGTCATTTTCAGAAAGACTTTGAGCGTGTGAGAAGCGTAGTAAGGCACTAAAGTTACCACTCGTGGAGCAGGTACAAGACTGGGGCTAGATAAGATACGGAAAAATCGCGCGGGCGCCTTATCGCAACCTCTAGCTTTGTACCTGCTCCACGAGCGGTAACTTCAGTGCACTACTACGCTTCTCATGCGCTCAAAATCTTTCTGAAAATGACTGATTTAGGGGTTTTCGATGACGCTGAGTAAATTTCTAATTCGAACCATATGTATATTTTCATTGATTAAAAAGTTAATTAACGAATTTTAATTAATTAGCCGACTGATCGTTACGATTAGCCCCTATAATATGTCCCCCTGGTCGTATAACTCAACTCCACAAGCGGCATAAATGTAGCTTTCATGGCTTTTTTTAAACAAATCTGTTAAGCTTAAAAAAAACACCCTGTATATATATCACTAGTTACCCGCGGTGCTGCCAAAGCCAAGGGCTTGAGAGAGAACAAAGCCGCTTTTGTTCAGAGATTTAGTGACAGGCCGATCTCCGAAGAGGACAAAACCCGGGCAAGGGGGAGAGTTCTCCTTGCCCTTTTTCCAGCTGCATGGGTTGGGCTATCGCCCTTGTAACTTTGATAAGGGCTGTCACGTGCGTTGCTTTCGTCACTCTGATTGGTCTAAAGGAGCAATATAGCGTTCGTTCTTTGTCAAGTTAAGGTGAAAGGAGGCATAGACATGGCCGTTGTCGGTTACCGTCTCTTCTGATAGGCTTGATATTTCACGCAGTGGGATCCCTTGGATATTTCACGCCGTGGGATCGATTCCCTCGTTTTCATCAGGAGGCGCTTTCGTTCTTTCTCTGCTTCGGTAAAAAGGATTTACGACGGGTAAGCAGCTTACGACGCGCGGCCTGCTTCGACGAATACGACTAATGCTCGGCCAGGTATGCACCAGAAAAAGAGTAGTTCTAATTTTAGTAGGCTTTATATCGGCATTTCCGTTTACATTAAAATGTAGAGTTGTAAATTTCACTTCGGCTTCCCCACCTCAGTCCTCCTCTTACAACTATTTACTTTGTTTGGTGGTTTTTGTTTCATTGCTGCGTTAAGCTTCCGCGGTCTAGCATCCGATTATGTTTGACGTAGCGAATCGTAATACAAAGTTTAAGCAAAAGTAATGATTGTGGTAGACTCTACTTACTAGGTTCATCGTTAATATATGATCTCTCTACCAGCCTAGCATTAGCTTCGACCGAAGTAGTTAGGTGCAAGCTCAGAGGGTTTCCGTCATGCCTATTTTAGCGTTTAAGAAAACTTCAGATCGTGGAATTATGGCTATGGACGAAGGTTGACGAAGTTGCAACAATTACAACTTCAAAGAATTCCTGTGTTACGTATACCGATGGCTCTCTTGTCAGAACATTGTCAACAACACCGCAAAAAGTCACTGCGAAAGCCGTAAAATGAACATTATTCATCGTGTGTTCCTTTTTTCGCTGCCTGTTTATTGCAAGAACTGTGATATCGTCTGTAGCCTGGACTTTAATTTGCTAAGTTTTGCATTCTCGAAGAGAAATTAGCTGCAACAAGCGATAAGAGCAAAGCAAGATCTTGTTTTGAAAGCACTCTATATGCTTGAAAACTACCAATGTTTAAAATGTTAGCCGCAAATGAGCTCCACATACGAATAGATTCGCGAGCATATACGAGGGTTGCTCAGAAAGTAATGCCCCACATTTTCTTTTTCTTTCGTAAAGTGTTGATTTAAAATATAATAAATTCCCAACAAATAGCACTACACCTTTCCTCTAACTCTATACATGCTGCGTTTTTCATATTGTCTGCTCAATTAAATGGTTTTACGCTAGCGTAAAACAAGTGTCCATGAACTACGCTATTTTCTTTCTAAAATCCTTGTTAAGCCCTGTGCATAAATTTGTGACCGGAAGAAATACAAATCTGATGGTTTAATATTAGACAAATAGGAGAGATGGGGAGTACGGTCGAACAAAATTTAGCAATTGCCCCTGAGTTTCACACTTTTGTTAGCACGGGCATTGTCAAGCTGGAGAAAACATTTGTGTCAGATTCTTCTTATGCCGAATATGTCGATAACGTCGATAATTGGCAATGCACTTTGCTTAATAAAAGCTCTAGGGTCTATTGATGGCTTGCGATCTGCCGATTCGGATGAATAAATTCATCGGTGCGCTGTAACATGTCTCCGTTGGTGGCCGTAACAGTACGCTCCGGCAACGATCTATCACGCAACTTCACCTTTCTACGTTCTGACGCTTTGACTATTTTCACCCAGCATCCAACCGTGCTCCCATCGATTGTGTAACTTTCAAGGACAGCGGACAAGCGGTTATAAATTTTGCATACAGATTATGTTCTCTGCCACCCAAAACTCAGTCACAGCTCGTTCTCTGCCACCATGTTGACGTGCTCGTACAACAGCTTCCTTAATGTAATGACCATGAAATTACACGCCTGTATGCAGCAAACATCTATATTGCAACCTAAATTGTCATACTGCTATTTCTATTTATAGGAGAAAAAATGAGGAACTATTTTTGTGCACAACTCGTTAATAGATTTTTGCTAACTTGCCACTTATTTCAAGGCCTATTAGGGGTGATTTTTTTGTATTCGTGCGATTTCTTAAAATAATAATAACAGGTGCATCCTTAGCTGTCATCCTCAAAATAAGTTTGGGTATGTTTAGGAATTGTAAGCAGTGATAGAGTGCAGGCGAGCTGGTAATTAATCGACATGTTGTAGACCCTGAGATGGGGAACGTTTTTTTTTTATCGTTCCCCATCTCAGGGTATGCAAGATGTTGATGTTTAGAAAACACTTAGGCACTAAAATCTACGGTTAATGCATTTCTCTGATGCATATACTGTGTTGCATATTCTTTATATTCAAGGCACCACTGTACCAAAAAAGTACTAATATATAGCTTTATAAACCAAGTATCCGGTTTCTAAAGTCTTGAATCTAGAATATACGTTGCAAGTGTATAGTGTAATAAGAGCAGTCAAACCCTAACCTCCAATCAAAATCTCCCCAAGTTCGGCAAGACATGTCATTAAACCATGAAGTTATTTTGCGTCAACACATTATATCGATTGTCACATGCGTCATCAAATTCACAGCTGTGCCTCCAATAACGACGCCATTTCTAGCGAAGACATATGATTGTGTCTAATAAGCACATGAGAACATGTACGAGGCAGAGTCAAAAAGAAACGATAATTAGCTGTGAGAAAAAATATAATGATAGACTGCTGCGCTGCAAATGTGTTTTGAACTACCACAAGAGGGAGCTGTGCACGCCGGTCTCCTGACATGATGGAAAATGTCACGTGACCACAGCGCTTTCAAAACAAGCGCCCCCTTGATAGCATGCACCAGAAAGGAGCAGCGTTCGGTTATCTGATTTTTGGGCGCAGGGGGCGAAAAACCTGTGGATATATATCTCAGGATGGTGAAGCTGCATGGAAAGGCCTGTATATCGCTTCGCCAGGTGTACGAATGGCACAAAACTTTTGAAAGTTGAGCGTCCAATTTCATGGACGCACCTCGCTCCGGCCGGGCTCACACTTCAACGACGCCGGACGCAATCTCTGCTGTGGAACGGCTCATACACGGGAACCAACGTGTCATCATCAATGAGGTGGCTGAAGAATTGAATATTAGTCATGGGTCGACGCACCATATTATTCGTGATATTCTTCAGCACCACAAAGTATCCGCCAGGTTGGTACTAAAACAACGTACGCCGGACCTTAAGGAGCGGCGTGTGAATGCATGTGAGGCGCTACTGCGACGCTACGAAGCCCAGGAAGATTATTCGCTTCAACGCATTGTCAACGATGAAGAATGCTGGGTACACTACGCTCTGTCTGAAACAAAGCGAGCAAGCAAGAAGTGGTGGCACACAACATCACCCAGGCCGAACAAGTACAAGACAGCGCCAACAGTGGGCTAGCTAATGCTCATGGTCTTTTGCGACCATAAAGGCCCAATAGTTGAACATTACATGCCCAAGGGACTCACTGTGAACAGTGCATCATACTGCAATCTGCTTGAGAATCACTTGTAAACTACAATGAGGTCAAATCGTCGCGGGATTGCTCTGCTCAGGGGTGTTGCGGCAGCATGACAATGCGCGCCCTCACACGGCATGTACGATAGCGGAAAAAAGCAAAGGACTGCGGTTCGACTGTATTCCGCATCCACCATATTCGCCGGACCTCGCACAGAGTGATTTTGCCTATTCGGACCCCTCAAAGGAGCTGTCGGGAAAACGAAGTTTGATACAGAAGATGAGCGGAAAGCAGCGGTGCATTCATGGTTCCGGAGTCAGCCACAAGATATTTTCCCGCGGCATCTATGCATTGGTGAAGCGTTGTCGATCGAGGGAGTGACTGTGTTGAGAATTAATAAAGGGCTGTTAAAGATATCTATATTATCACGCAACTAAAACATAAATTGCGCTTACTTTTTGACTCTGCCTCGTAAGAACATATAAGAATCTATATAAGCTTAGTATGATTTATATAATGTCTTATATGTTTATTGGACAAATTACATGTTTTTTTCAACGGAGATACACCCATATATTTCGGCTTACATATATAATAATTCTTTATTATTCCGTGCCTCAGAACTACCCAAATGTTTTAGTAATAATGAATATACACAGGCTATGCGTATTTATAGACTCCAACAAGAAAGCATGTCACCATCTAAAACATATCCGCAGAAGGATGCACCAACTACTGCGATGTTATAGGTCAAAGTAAATAAAAAAAGAAAACATTTCAGTTGCTTCAGATTTATATTTCGCACGCCAGCTAGCAGGGCCATTTAATAAACCACTCGACGTACATAATCTTCTGAGTTTATCTGCCGTATTGTACACACGCGCTAGAATAACGGTACAGGCCAGCCAGATCTGTCGTTGATGTGAAAGTTTTGCTTTATGGGTTCTTGTCGTCGTCCAGAATTTTAAATAAACATTGAGCCCCACCCCATCATCGAACTGCGAGCGAGCAAGGGTGCATTTTATATACTCTAAAACGCGCCCTTACTGCTGAAATACACAAAAACGTCCAGGAAAGCGACTGAGTACAATTTCGGAAGCCGGGCAAGCGGACCTCTACGCCGACCAGTAATCCCAGAGGTTCCCCTGGGGATTACCGCAAATGGAAAGCAATCAGCGAAAGCAAAGTTCGCCCATTTCAGCGTCCTAAGCTAGCGCAATCAGGTCCACAAACACGAATAAAAAAGAATATAAAGAAAGAACGTACCATGGAAACAAACCAGGATGTTAGTGGGAAGGGTACCAAATCAACTTAAGTATTTGTGTTACGCGCTCAGTCGAAGGTGAAAGAAGGTACTGTGCATAGGAGACACTGTTGATTCGCTGACTTTCTCGTTCGATAGTATTAAGTTGTGGTGAAACAACGCACACAAAGGAGCCGCCATTGAACTGAAATGAAGTTTACACTACAGAGAGTTGAGCCCAAGCTTTTTGCGCCGGGGATAAAGTCTACCAGGTCAAAACTGACGAAGTTTCAGTTAGTATGAAAACATATTATGCTTCGTCCGGAAATGGAGAATCAAGGAAAACATGTTCCAAAAATGTCAATAATCTGAAATGAAAAGAGTAAACAATTAAAGCTGCCTACAGTAAATACAATTTTAAAAAAATTGTCGAACTAGGAAAGATTACGTGCAGCTTGAGCCATTATAATGCAGACCCACACAGTGATATGCTTTGAGAAAGTTACCGCGATTAGGCCATTGAGGTAACTTCACGTTTGACTAAAATACAGGGTAGTGTTGAAGACCAAGTTTTCCGGCCTCGAAACAGTTGTTTTATATAAGCATCTATGACAAATAAATTATTAACATCGCAACCATAAAAAGAACGAAATATTTCAAAACAAAAGCCTCCGTGTTTTTGAAAACACTGTGAATTCAAAACGGCATAAAAACTTGAAAAAAACAACAACACAATGTTATATAAAAAAAGGAAACCAAAGCGCTCCTGTATCCTGCGTTCGACGTGAACGTTTTGATGGAGTTAAATACAACAGAAAAAGTAAAAATGTTTCTTCCTTGAGTTGTTTTTCCTCCACCCTATACAGATTTTTTTAAGGTAAAAGTAGTGCCTTTTGTTACTTTAATCCAGCCTTTACGCACGAAGTGAAGGTTCGACGTCGACTGAACGTTTACAGGTAATAAGCTGAACGGGATTTGTATATTTTTAACGAGAAACAATTATCGGCTAGGTTTTCTGGTGAAGTGAAGCCTCCAAAAACGGAACAGCGAATATCCCCTCCATATTTAGCGGGGGAGATGACGTCACATGTCTGCATGTGACGTGACCTATACAGAAATTCCATTTCCCCGCAAGGTTTAGCGTACAAATTGGCGTCACGTGAGCTGCATATAAATTCAGTTTACCCGTTACCCACCGGTCACCATGCTCTGCGGACACAGGCCGACGCAGCGGGGAAAGTGAATGAGTTAATGAGTCAATGTGATGAAGAGGAGTGGATGTACAGCTCGAGAAGAAATTCCTGGAGATTACTCGGGCTAAAGCAAAAACGTTTCTCGTAGCAACGGAATTGCAGGAGGATTCGGAACAGCTATTTTTAGCTTAAATCACAGTTTTATTTGCCGGTTGAGATTTCATTATTTTGTATGCTTTCTTTTATTACTTTTTCAATATACGGCTGAGCTTTCATGCGAATAATTGTTCGGATAGCCGACAATTTATTCTAAGAAATATATTTTGATAGTGTTAGGATGATGCTGTTAACTGCAGAAAGGACTGGAACGAACAAAGATTAGCGCCGAGGCGTTTTGGTGGTGTCCTCTTATGGTAGCCGTTTCTGGCACCTCCCGGTCAGAATTTCCCTCGCCGTGACTTGACGAGTTCTAATCCTAGCTTCTTATCATTAGCTGCGAACTGCAAGCCAAATTGTCCTTGTACCAAGTACCATGAAGTATTGGAGTCATCGAATTTTTAATTCAACAACTTCAAAATCGGAAGTCTGATATTGCCCTAAATTCCGCCAATAAAAGCAACATAATCACAAATAAAACCGTCATATTTAGTTTTGGGCGATTTGTGCACGGCTTCCACAGCAACGCTTTTTTTTCTGCGCATGTTGCCAGTAGAACACTTAAAGGGTTTATGGAGGCCGGACCAGCAGGGGACTTGGAGCGACATGGTCGTGCGCGCCACTGCCCCGTCGTCGTTGTCACAGTCCTCCCTCCCTCACGAAAACGGATGACTCGGCCGGTGAATATGATGACGTGAAGAACACACACTCCTAAAGGAACACAGATAAGAACAACGAACAGCCGCCAACAGTGAAGGTGGGGATGAAGATTGAAACTTTGAGTGTCGACCTCTTGGGCAGCGTCACAGACTTCTGCACCAGGCACAGCCACACGACGGCACTTTCCGGGCTGAGGGACTCACATCATGAAGCATCGAATCGTCGGGGCTGGGGCAGGGATGAGGGATCGTCGATTGGTTTCCTATGTTGCATCTCGTCGTAGCGTCGTGTCGGGGGTTGGGCGACGGAGCCATGGTCTGCTGCTGCCGATGACTGCCATAATGTGAATTATCCGGTGATGACGGCGCCGATGTTCATTGCAGAAAATTAGGTATTTCTCCGAACCTCCACCATACAGTTGGGTCATGCTGTGAGCAACAACGAGGAAATGACAGAACATGATCGGAAACACACATAATGTATGAAGGTCGGATCAGCAAGTATAGCCTGATGCGTGAGGGTCATGAGCGTCATTTCCCCGGCGTCGTTGTCACCTTCGATGTAAGTTATTCAGCCGAATTTTTGGCAAAATGAGTGAGAAGTTTGCCGGACTGGGAATAATTACCACTAGCAGTAACTACAACAAAAAAAAAACTTTGTTCGTTAAACATTTGATTAAAACCACCAGCAGCTCTTTTGCTCCCTAACCTTTTGTTCACCCTGGTTCGTGATTTTTTTTTGCTAAAACAGTTTATTGGTTTTTCTGTTGGAGTATGATTCATGCTGTGAGAACAGTGTTTTTCCATCGAATGACCGCAAACTATAGCTTTCATTACGTTGTTGGTTCCAACAAAATATTTCTCCGAATCATTTTCTAGCTTTGTGTTCTGGCCAAATGATCCTTTGGATTTTGGATGTCAGCATAAATTATAAAAGATTATTCCGTGAAAGCTTCCATCTTTTATCGCTTGTACAAACCAGCTTCCAAGGGTCTACGTACGAATGTATGAAAGTAGATATAACCGTTACGCCGGGAATGAATTCCAATGCTGAGAAATATATCAAACGACAGGTCGACAAATCCGAACAGGTAATTTTATTGTATTATGAATGCTCTCCTACGGTCACCGGTCTATACCTGTTTACTGTGGTGGGAACGACGGGTGTGTTCTAATGACTCTGACTAATATAAAAAAGTTTGTTCATTAGTAAACTTATTTGCCGTGTCGGAAAACTATGCTTCTGTTATGCCTCAGTCACATTGGCGGTTGAACGGCACTCGCGAAGCGGTTGCGAACGCGGTTGCTTAAATGGGTACTCCGGTGTTTTTTTTCATGGTCCCCGATTTGCTTGAAATCCTGGTAAACTCGCCAGCAGACATCGTTTAAATAGTATACCAAATATTAGGTCCAAATATTTTTTTTCGCGAAGTTATTAAATTTACAATTTCGGTCCTCACACTGTTTTTTTAAACTTAAAGTCTCTACTGGCAACAACAAACAAGTGACGTCAGTGGTGGGCAGGGGTTCACTCTTTGGACTGTAGAATGTGTTCCGTACTGAGTAGAAGCAGCTCCATGGTGTCAAATGAATGCTTTGGAAGCTCGCTCCAGTACCGGCGCTCCAGCACGGAACGAATGATTGGCACATCCTATTTTTTAGATTGCTTGCTAGACTGGCAAGCCCGCCCGCCACTGACGTCACGGCACTGAAAAGTGCGGGTATATTTGAATGTTGATTTTTACATCATTTTCATTTGGCGATTTCACAATAACTATTATGAATCGCGATACTAAATAGCATACTGGATAAGGTAAAAGCCGGGGAGTCAGCAAATATAGTTATTTGAGGGAGCTCAAATATTCGCCGGATTGCCCCTTTAAAGTTTCAGTGCAGGTTCACGGGCACTTGATGATGAAAAATAGCGATCCGCTTCGTGGTTGCAATTATAACTCTAGTGCAAATTCAGCATTACTACTTTTAGACTTTCTTCAGTGTCGGCGAGTTCATTGTGAACCTATAAGAACTTGCCAGTCTTATCACCGGCTGCGTGGAACAAAAGAGAAGCGATCTTTTCTCCTTCAAAATTTCTTTAGCTATTTAACGCTAAATGTTCAGTCTTTGCCCAAATGTAGCACTAGCAGTCTAATCCACATCCCAAAACTTAAGAGCTAAGGCTTATTTTATTCAAAATTACCAGCAGCGAGCGTTTTTTGGATATTTTTATTGAGAAAACGGGCGCGTTTGGCATTAACTGTCATCAGTTGCCGAACTCTGCTATTCACCATTTCTTGATTAAACATTTCCGAGAATAGTTTTAAACCTTCGAATTAGATACCAGGAAGATTTGATCGTTTGGCCTTTGGTCCCACTGCTAGTGCTACATTTGGGAGGCGGCTGAGTGTACGGCGATGTGCAGGGTATCTGCGTATTGATTTATGCACGATTATTTCTTTCCCACCAAACCATTCATTGAAAGAGCAAAGTCGTGGCGCTTTAATATGTCACTGCAGAAAGCGACGTAATCCGACCGGCCAGAAAATAATCCACGATTACACACCTGTTATACTTGCAAACCCGAAAATACCTTCATTATTGTATATTCTTTTTAGTCTGAAAGTAATAATTTAGCTGGTAAAGCTGCACTCAGACTCTTCCATAGAGAGATGCGAGCTCTCCGACCTTTCGCTTTCGCAGCCGATCACGACGGTTTGCGCATCAGCTTGACCTAACCTTGGTACCGACCAAAGACGCAATCTCGGCTCATCAAGCCGGCCATTCCTCGTAGCGGGACCGAAACATTGTGTCCGGGGGGATCAGCGCCGACAGCGAAATGACTCTCGTTAGATTGGGGTCACCGGAGACGTCGCGAACGGCGAAATCGTGATCGCAAAGCGCGCCTTACGATGCGGGCACCGGTTATTGCGTGTACATGCAGCAACGAGGGGCGAAGGAGAGTAGATGAGTAGAAGCATAGCAGCTTCCATTAGAAAAAAATGAGGTCAACCAGTGACGAAAACAATCATTAACGAATATGCATTATTCAGGCGCGGTATTCAGTGCGGTATTACTTCTAGCATTGTCGATTCAATTAATTTGGTAATATTGGCCTTTTCTAGAGTGTGCACTGATGATTTCAGGCACTGCTGGCGCGTGCTCAAAGTCTTTGCTTGATGTGACAGCATGAGTTGGGGCTAGCAACGCAGAGCTCTTGCATGGGATGTACCAAAAATCCCTATTAAATACTTTACCATCGCAGCTGGCCCTCTCAACTTTCAATATTAATATATTAGCATATTCACTGCGCATTATTATCTACTACACCATGAGTTGATGCAAATATTTTAGCTAAGATGTCGACATGTATTTTGGCAAAGATGATGACATAAAGACATTGAGAGACGTGTTGAAAATTGTCGATAAAGTGTGTGAAGTACTATTGTTGTGTCATTTCAAAACCGAATTCCTCCAGGTTGCTTTCCAGCAAGGAAAAATAACCGAATTGCCTATTTATACTAAAATTCCTCAAAAATGTCAGTCTTCATCCGTTCTTCTGTGTTACATCAAACTGGGACATCTTCGTTCATGCAATGGTCTCTAAAACGCTCAAAGACTGCATTCCCATCCTGAGCTGTCAAATAGAAAAAGTCGGAAAATTTATACTTATCACGGCGTGAGAATATAAACTGTCCTTTTCATAGTCAAATCGAAGACTGCATTTATGTGAAGAAAAATTATATGGCTGCCTCAAGCCTCGTCAGGTGAAAGGGACTTGCATTTGTTTCGGAAGCAAAGCCTGAAATCCTGAATACATTATTCATAATATTAATGTTATATTCTCCTAGAATACTTCTTATGCCGCATAAACGTACAGTTTTATTACCCTGCGGGAAAGTAGAAACGGAGGAAATTTCGAGGTTCTTTGTAGTCAAATAAAATTCCGTCTCACAACATAATATATGGGTTTGCACACTTCGAAATTCAAACTCTTTCGTCATCCGCCAAGCAAGTTTATAAACGTTCATATATTCTGGGGAAAAAAGATGAAGATCTAAAAAAAAACAATATTTTGACGCTTTTAATCTCTATAAATAAAATGAACGAAGCCCTCATTTCCTTCGAACGTCATGAAATAAATCAAAATTAGTCCGATAACTAGATTTATTTTAAAGTGTTTTGAGCAATGTTGTCAGTTGGGCCAGTTGGTATTGAGACGACACGATGAAAAAATAGAGCGCCTTTGTCATGTCCTTTTGCGCTATTTTTTGTAATTCGAAGTGTTAATGTGTAATGTTGAATTCTAAACATCATAGCCACGTAAGAGGGAAGCTTGGGAAGGTTTTTGATTCATTGTCGGCTGCAAGAGCGGCAAAAATTCAGGAGATCAAGCGCGACACGCACACAAAGGCAAACAAATCCGCTTGTCTGTCCTTTTGTGCGTGTGTCTACTGTTGACCTAATGTTTTCTGCGCTGTTGGTTCCTCTAAGGACATCAACCGTTATTTGTTATATAGTTTAGAATTCTAAACAACGTGATATTATTGCGATAACTTATTTCTTGAAAGATACAATATGTACACCTAAATGCCTAACCTCGCACGAAGAGGCCACCGCCATAGCAACTATGACAGTGGCCTCTTCGTGTGAGGTTAGATATACTAAATCAAGACGAACAATCTAAAAAAGCACAAGTAGATCGAGTGGAGTGGCTTCTCCTGTCATTCAAGATTAATCAGTTTCATGACAGCCTCAATTACTGATATTTTATTTAATGCTTCCTTCTGGGTGAAGAATTCGTTTTAGATATGGGTCTCGTGTACACTCATTTCCACACCTCTCTCCGCCCCCCCCCCTATCCCCCCTATTTTTTAAACTTCCTGTAATTTTTTTTTCAGCCATTCTCAAAGCCCTTGTTCAAACTTAACGAAAGTAGAATATTGATATTGGCATTCCAGCGAACGCCGAACCACTATCAGTACTGAAGAACAGAAAAACTTCCTCTCCTCGATCAAAAATAAAACGACAAATACGAACGGAGCAAAACATACGCGCATATTAAAAGCGAAGGGGCTTCGACAGACGGGCTTCTGTAAAATTGGGAAGGTTAACAAAAAAAGAAAAAAAGAAAAAAAAGAAGGAACAAACAAGTTGAAATGTAGTCACGCCGTATTCAAACATTAGACTTAAGTTGGTTTCGCCGTTTAATATAATACTGAGTTCATTATTTCTGGAAGTTTGCGAAAAAGTCAAAAGTGAAAACAATTTTCATCATTAAAAAAATGCGTAAATTTGATAGAGCGTTAACACCTGAAAAAGTTTGATCATTCAGTTGGAATTTTGACTTTATTAACAGAAGACGTAGCTTAGTGGATCATGTATCCACGACTTATTACGAACCGAATTTTATATTTTCATCTATTTCTGGACACATTACAAATCATACACTCATTGTCGCCATTTCTAACATCTTTACATATTATTCTGAAAGTCAAACAATTCAGAAATACAATTAAATATAGTTCTAAATTTACTGAACAGTATTGTATTAAAAATTATTATCTAACAGCGACGGCTAAAATAAATTGACAAATAATTTTAAGCATTGAAATATTCACCTTATAGAAGCGCTAATATATAATCATATATGGTGTTGATAAATTAGACAATGTCAGTCGTTAACAAATTGATTACTCAAGTCTGCTAATCACAAGAACACGTAGAAAAAGTAAAATAAAGTTTATTTTATTTGTTTCTTTAACGTAAGCTCACTTCGTAGATCGCACATAAAGAAAAACAAATTTACCTTACCTAGGAAGCAACTATTTTATAAAAAAATCACTTCATGTGTTTAAAAGCACGAGAAAAATCCTGGAAGAAAATTAATTATAAACTATATCAAAAGTCTACCAAACAATTTCTAAGTTGCATGTACGTGGGAGGAACTATTTTGAACAAGCTAGAAATATTCTCCTGCGCTTTGATGTACAAGGTGTTTTGACGGGGACCAGAATTTTAAAAAGAAAAGTTGAATTAGGGTGTATTTACAACTAAAGTATTAACATAGGCCAGTAGTAGAGCTCGATCGACACGAATTAGTTCGAAGGAGAGACTAGAAGCCCCGTACTTTGCTCTGGGGCCAAGGTTGGATGGCATCGCTATGTGTTTCTCAGTACTTCACGCTAATTCTCTTTTGCCATACTTTACCAACTAACCCGTCTCAATATCTTGGTACTAAAAATACTTTAACGCAAAGTTAAGGGGCCATGGGGCCACTAAACAAGAGGCCGCATTGATTAATCAGTTAGCTCAATAACTGCGATGTTTCAATAATAGTGTCGCATTTTAATTTAGGGGGACATACTACGCTTGGAAATTTGGCTGACCTTGCATTTAGAGGTGACATTAAATTTGCATTAAACCACTCGTACTAGAAGATCTGTTGCGAAAAATATCATCCTTGAACACTGCTGCAATCCGAAATTAACCCGCCAAAGAGCACCTGTGTCGTCAAACCTTCCGCTCTGTGATTGCGTCACACTGCTCAGGTTACCTGCAGCTCGGGCACGTGGCTGGCGGTTCCCGCACACGGCGGAGATTTTGACGTCACAGGCGCGCTTAGGCAGGTTAATTTTGGTTTGATGCCTCTGTATGACATTTCTCGGCACGTAGCTCCCGCAAATTCTTTTTAAACGCATTTTTACGTCGCGGCAAGACAGTGAGCTCGAGCGGCATTTTTGCAACAACATCCTGCCCCAGAAACTAAATATTAGGAAAATATAATCAAGGTTGCTTTAAGTAGCTAACTAATTACACAATTGTGCCTCTTTTAGTGCGCCCCTCCTCGTGCCGCAACATATCCCTTTTTTCTAGTGGCCCCTACTGCCCCCAACATGTACACAAAGCTAAAATATGGTTTTCAGTATTTTTTTATTGTTGTAACTCTAAAACACTTTTTGCACTTTGATTAAGTGGATACTTTGAAATGGAAGTCAGTTTTTGTAAAATTAAAATGCCGCTGTTGAAAACAAGTGTAGGAAACAAAAACAGATAAAAATAATTGTTTTTGAGTAGCTAAATTGTTTACAGACCAGTAAACGTCTTTCAAAATGCACACTTCATGCTTTCGTAAGGTTCACATTGGCTGAAACGTATCGTGTTCAACAGTCAAGTGCTTCTTCCTTTAGGGTAGTGCTCTTCCTCACGGCAATGACAATTAACGCGATGACAGTCTGATAAAGGAAACGTTTTACCGCTGTTATACGACAGAGATATCACACATGTAAACGCAGATGCAGCTCAGATCAATCGCTGATAGTGCTCTTTGTTGTTGAAGAGTCGCCAAATATTGAACATTGAACCTTTGTTTATGTTATGTATATTGTTTTATTAGTCACACTCCCATGTACAATTTATTTGTCTCTGATGGTAAAATAAATAAATAAATAGTCAAGATTGTTTTCAATGGGGGTCCTGAGAGGGTCATGGGTTCCTGTCAACAATTATATTTGGGTAATTTCAACCTAAGTTCGAATAGCTCACAGGTTGAACCTATGGGAAAAAAGAAACACCCTGTGCCCCTATGCTACTCATATCGAATTTATTCACATAAAGCAGTCATGTGACATATGGTACATATTATTCTCAATGACCTACGTAAAACTCAATTTGGCGTTTGGCCATGGTTGTCTACTGTACTCTTCCTGACAGGTGGAACATAAATGGCATTGCTTTCTGCGACCTGTCTGTAATAAGTTTCTATATAACAATATCGTAAATAAATCAACTGGACACGCAGAACCGACAACATTTTGTATGTTTCATGTACACAATACCTGTAAGGTGAGGAAGATTGTCTGGAACCACCTAAAGTTGTGATGTGCACGACTTTAGCACCTAGCAAATGTTTAGATTTTTCTTCTGATGGGTCCTTCGTATGGTATGTATCATCATGGGTCATATGGGTGTTAGTCTTTTCAGTATGCACCACTATACTTGGGCAGGTACAGTGTCGGCACTCATTTCAAAATCCTTTAGTGCAGGGTTCTTCAAATCCCGACCAGCAGGCTGAATCCGGCCCGTAGAAGTCTTTCTGCCGGCCCGGAACTGGCCGCGGTCCTTCTCATGACGCCCGGTCCACAGCCCGGTTCCAGCAGGCCCGCTGCTATGGCGCAAAAATAAGTTCGTAGAAAGAAACGGCGCGACAGCGCCTCGACGCGCACCAAACCACATGAAGGAAGGTACCAGAAAGAACGAGAGAAAACCGCCATAGCAACAGGGGTCCTCTCGCCATGTTATTTATTGAACATTGTCACCACCAGCATTCCAATTCTCTCTCCCCTTTTTTGTATCTGTTAAACTATGTATGTTAAAATTACTCTGCGGTCCCGTGTTTAATGTGCTTAATGTCCTGCGCCCTCACTGTTGCAGAGTTCTATCATTCTCATAACTGTTCTACAATGTGTGAACATTTAAGAATTTCTGTGCGCTTTGATTCATGCCTGGTGGTTTTTCTGGGTACCTGAAATTCTGGCAAAATATTGAATTCCGAATTAGAGTATATGCCTTCGTTCACCCTAGATTCTTTAAGAAAGATGTTAGTCTAACTTTTCATTTGTATGTTAATGCTTATCAAGGTTAATTAATGTAGTTTTGCCTTATTTTTATTCACTTGATTACTTTTTCTGCCCTGGAGCCCCAGTGTGATGACAGTGCGTCGTTTGTAACAAAAGCGCCGGGTTGCTTTATTGATTGTAAGGGGAGATGCGAAGCCATGCAGCGATTTTCTGCGTGTCTCTTGCTTCCAGGAATGGGAGCTTCTGTTGGACTTCGCAGTGAATGATGAAGCTCCATCAGGATTCGTGCCGGGACATGAGGCACGCAGATGATTTCGGAAACGAAAACCAGTCGGGATTCCTCTGGCGTGCTTCAAACATTGCATCGAAATATTTTTTTTTTTTTTAAGATTACGGGCACGTATTTTTGATTGGTCGTTCTATTTATGTTAGAGCGAGAACCATAAGAGTTTGTGGCCAAATGATACGGCGGACAAGAGAAAACAAGAATCATACGAATGGCGTTACGCGACGTCACCATTTATGATGAAAGGAGCGCTGTGTAAAAACAGCGTCAGGGAAGCATTTTCATATAAATAGCGAATCGCAGACTATATGCGAATAGCTTCAAGAACTGTAATAGTATCAGCAAAGTAAACGAAAACGCTGCCAACCTTAATAATATATAAATATTCTGGAAGTAAACAGCGTTAATAAGAAAAGCGACTGGTACATTGCATGTTCGTATTTTTAAGTTTGTTTGTTTTTGAAGAGCGCCTGAACCGGCAGCTTATCGCCCGCATTTCTTTACTACCCCGGGGTCAGTGAATGGAAACTGTCCAAGGGGCTCGAAACTTTTGGTATTAAAGGCTTTCATGGGGCTACCAAGGTATGCGCCTTCATCTGTGCTTTCCATCGCACTTTTGAAAGTGTATGTAGAAATTCTACGCACAAACCAAAAACTCTTTTACGTTATTGTGCCTTACTGAATTTTTTTTAAATGGAGCAAAAACGGTGCTTTTTTTAGTCGCGTAGAACGTGGAGAGAAACAGCTCCTGTACACATGTTGTTATATATATATCATTTAATTTGTCTGAATCCGTGTCTTTTGGTTTTATATAAAATTTCCGGTAGGTCTACGGCTACATCGTTTCATTGCAGCCCTTTCTGAAAATATCAGAATGAATTACTGAAATCTTTGTTAGTTTATAACAAGCATTCAATCTGCACAAACCAATGATTTTGAACAAAATTCAACCCAGCTTTTTAGTTTCCTTTACTTTTTGTTTGATTCAAATAATTGTTTTCATATCTTTCAATCTGGTTAGCTAGATTGTTTTACATTCTCAGAGAAACATTAATTGTTTTGAAAACTTTAAGTGGTGAATATTTTCGCCTATCAAATTTATATAAAAAAGCTTGCACTGGATATCCTGATAAATCCGGGAAGCAGAGAATGTGTCATGCATGTATTATGCGTGCGTTATGGTTAGCTATACTTGGTTGAGTGGAGCTTTGCTGGTTTTGGATACTTTTCACACACGACACGGTCGTATGCTCACCGGGCTTATTAGAATGATGAAGACAAGTTAAATTTATTTATCAGTGAAGTGCGCGTGGATTACACTCTGATGAGAAATTTCCATGGGTCAGGCAAATATTTTAATTCAATTTATTTTACTCTGCAAAACAATTAATGGCCTCGGTGCCGACAGGTTTTGCTTAGCTCTAAAGGAAACAGTGTTCCCCTCCTATCTTTATTTACACTAATATGTAAATGTCTGATTCGTTCGGGAGCTATCACTATTCTGAATTCGGTCTCCAGGCTATACCTTGCTCGTGCTCCTCTTTTTCTTCATGATCAGCCGGCTGCTACAAGTAGTCCCCCTCTAGCAACAAGGTCGGTAGAGTGTGCCGAGTTACGGTGGCATAGGCACCAAAGTAGCGCAGTGTGGAGGGCGATCAGGGCGTCTTTTTGAACTATGACAGAGAACAGTCCGTGCGGTAGTAGTGTGGGGTGATAAGGCTAGCAAAAATGTTGCAGGGTTGGGCTTTGCAATTTTGCGGTTTTTGCGGTTGGAGCTGAAAATATTGCTTACATGAGCTGGCTTCACACGATCGATTGAGGCAGTGTCCTTTATGAATTTAAATCGAGGAGAAAATGCTTTGAATGGCGCTAGATGATTCGGAATGGGCGTTCATAAGGGTGCTGTAAACAATTTTTGACTGGTGTCGTGGTAGGCCAATATATGTGTGCAATGAGCGTGCTCATAAAAAATTTATGTCGATTTACGTTGCTGTGGTAGCGGAGGCGTTGCACGGATGGCACGCATAGCCTTTGTAAGTTATGTGGCGCAACTGGTAGGGTCGCAAGTGAGAATGTGGTCGAAAGGGAGGGTGAATTCACCTAGAAGATGATGGGATGCGCTATACACCAGCTGTGAAGGACTGCAACTTGGTTTTTAGTAGCTGTTCGGAGGTTTAGTTGGACCAAGGAGAGATGAACGCTCAAGTGGTCATGGTCATCCTGTGCTGTGTGAGACACATTCAGTGTGCGATGTAATTTCTCTACGACGTCGTTAGACACAATATGATATGCTGTGGTGTGAAGGCGTGCGCAGCCGAGCAGCTTCATGAGCTCTCGGAACAGAGCAGACTTGAACTGTCTGTATCGGTCCATGGAGATAGATGAAGGTACTCCCAATCGATCAACCCAACCCGCGACAATTGTTCTTACGATAAATTGGTTGTGATGTCGGGAATGGGAAATGCTTTAAGACAGCGAAAAATAAGGTAAATGTATGTCCCTATGTAAACATTTTTAGCAGATTGCGGAAGGAAACCCCCGATGTCGATGTCTACAGCCTCAAAACGTTCCGAACGCTGTCTAAAAAGGTCTGGTATGGTGCTCCTGTATGGCGGTAAACCTTAAACCGCTGGCAAGACAGATCGCGTCCGGGTCACCAATTGAAGAAGGCGGTGTATCCCTGTCGGCCGAAGGCCGGACTCCGGCCGAAACGTCGAAGAATAAATCGTCCGTTGTTGCTGTTTTCACCGAAGGTTTTTCTTCCCAGTTATATATATATATATATATTCAGTGTGTTGAACCGAAAAAAATACGGGATCGGTTACGGTTCAGGTTCAGGTAAATTTATTTTGTTCCGGTTCAGTTCCGGTTCGATTAATTCGATCCGCGAACCGGTTCGCGAACCGGTTCGAGGCGCTGAACTGGTTCGCGAACCGGTTCGGAAATTATAAATGACAAATTGCAACATCAAAATAAATTACAAATAAAACATCTGAAATCAGCACATACGAAACGGGATACATCGTCGAAACTAGTAGTGCATAACGTTTGTAAAAGCCTGTAGCCAATGCAAGCGGCAAACAACGACTGTCTGATGACAGGGCTGTCTGTCACGGCCGCTAACTCCAGCGTCTGCTGAGCGTTGGTTTGAGCGCACGCGCCCGCTTGAGTCCCATGACTACGCTGGGCAGGCGACGGAAGCAACAGAAGCTCGGCAGATCCTTTGTCAAATTCGAAAGTGCGCGCAGCTTCGCTTCTCCGCGAGCGACTAGGGTTTGTATTCCTGTTTTTTTTCCCGCATTTATCGAGTTTCCGGTACGAAAAAATACGGCATGTAAATCTTGACACTTCATAGCTCGATATACTCTGACCGGTGGTTGGGGCAGCGAAAAGCAGATATAATTCATGAATGCTCATTTCAACTGTAAATAAAATTTCTTTCTCTCCCTCAAACATTATCAAACTCCACAGCCTTTTCTTTTCTCATTCCGATGGAAGCAAGCTTCAAGAACTCGCGCGTTCTAGAAACGTGTTATGAAATGAGCACACAGCAGCATTTAGGATTTACGAGATTGTAAAAAAATAAAATCCCGTGACGCGATTTTTTTTTTTTTTGCACAGCCTTTCAATTCTTTTTTTTCCGTGCAAGCCGCGATTAGCGCAATACTGGTTCCTATGTCAAGATTCATGGATGCAGCGTTTGTCAAGATTCATGGATGCAGCGTTTATATTCCTAAGACTGAGTGGAGAAGAAAAATATGTAAGCGAGGTGTGTGTCAGTTGACGGCACTTAAAAAACAAATGGCATTGATAGCACATTCATTGTCAACAGCGCGTGGCCGAACCGTTTTGACGTGAGCCGGTAACCGTTATTTTTTTTTCCGGTTCAGTTCCGGTTCGGGTTCATCGCGATAACAATATAACGGTTCGGGTTCGGGTTCAGTTCCGAAAAAAATACCGGTTCGGTTCCGGTTTTTGGTTCGGTTCGGTTCCGGTTCGACACCCTGATATATATATATATATACATATCCGATGCGTTCGGGACCTATCGCTGTTCTGAGCACGGTCTCCGAGTTCCACCTCGCTCCCGCTCCTCTTCCTTCATGATCAGTCGACTGTTATAGTGGGAACGGTTGGACGCTGACAGCATCGGGGTTTCCCTTTTTTATTGGGCAGCGTGGCTTATGCTATCTATCGTCACGTAACCCCGTTGAGACAGCTGAGACAGCCCTTTCTGCTGTCTTGGAAAATACGGTATATCGCTGCGTCGGCGGTTGCCGTCTCTTTCCTGTTACCGCAAAAGCGCAAGAAAGTCGACAGCACGATGCATATGGGTTCTTTCGGAGAGGAGGTTTCCAAACCGCCTGTCCGAACTATCAGTAACTATAAGATCAGGTAATTAATTTCAGTCTTTGATGCAAAGTACTAAAGGAGGGAAATGGAAAGTGTTAGTGCGACCCAAGAATAGTTTTATTTTGTAATATTTGTCTGATCTTGGTGATGCAGAACTGGCAGGGCGGCAGTAAACTGATTTAAAAGTCGGAGCACTGTAATAGATGCTATGAGAAAAACACAGCTGAGCCAATTCACATCTTTGTTCTAGACAAAAGAGTGTAATGCTAGTTTTTAAGGCCGAGACACTAGTTTCCGGCCAGTAGTTCTTGCATATAAATCTTGCTGCCATGTTTTGGACAGATACCAGTCTATGTAGAAGTTAATTTTATAGGAGTTCCAAATTGTGCATGCAAACTCAAATTTGGGAAGGGCTATTGTCTTGAATGCAAGTGGTTTTGTTTAAGGTGGTGCAAGATATAATGTTCGTCACAAGAACCCAAGCTTTTTAAAGGAACTGCTTGTAATGTGTTCGGTGTGCTCTTCCTTGATCGGGTGTCTGTAAATCATTCCCAGGTATTTGTTCGATGTTACATGTTCCAATTATTGTGAAAATAAGGAATATTGCGATGGTGTTCTTGTAGAAGACTTAGGGATGGACATTTGCTTGCATTTGCGAGTGTTCATGTCATTTGGCATACATAGCACGATGAAGATAGAGTATTTAAATAGTCTTGTAATATAGTTCAAACGTTATTGGTAATAACGTTTTCGGTAAAAAACGAATTTGTTGGAAAAAAGAGCCTAACTTTGGAGTTTCTGAAAGAAGGAAGGTAATTTATGTATAATAATAATAACAGAGGTCCGAGTACACTACCCTGTGGAGTACCGGATACAACGCTAGATGGCCGCGATGATGATTCGAAACCGCCTGGAAATCGTTAAAAACCCTGCAAACCACAAAATTGCAATTTTTTTTACTAGACAGATCAGAAAACCATTTATGTTTAAAAGAAGATTGCTAAATCGGCAACACTGGCGAGGAATCCGTTTTGATAAATGAAGTAATCACTAGAGCAGGAGGTTTATAACACTTGCTAAACTATTTATTGGCTGCTCTGTTAGGCCGGGACGTACTAAACTCGCTGCGCTATAAAGTTTTCCGTTAAATGATCTACCATGTGACGTTAAGGGACCATGTGGTCAACTTCGCTTCGACAATGGGCAGCCAGCTGCACGAGCCGATGCTTGCCTTTTAACGGAGGCTCTATGAGTCGTACTTTGTACTTCTATTTGCGCTAATTTTCACCTCCTCTCGTTGCGCCAATAATAAATATTAAAAAGAAAAAACTCGTGTTCCCGTGGCACCGAACAAAGGCGTCCTACTGCGTGTCGCACGGCCCGGGTTTGAATTCCCACCAAGCCGCTTTATCAATCACGCTTGTTACAAAAAATGCGGCAATGGTGTGTAGGTATGACAATGACCAAGAATGTATTCTCTTTTGACGCTGGTGCATTGCCTACTGTGGGCTGTGTAGGCTTATGTTGCATTGGCTTGTGCGCAGCGCTTACTTGTTACACTCGGGGGTGTCACTTTTCGCATGAAATAAAGTTAATAAACACAACCAGTTAATAAAGGAGCTAAAAATCGAATGCTTTTGAAACGTCGACTTCAAGAGCGGCTAGTAAAACATCCTACTGAGAACATTTCCATGCGCCAACTTTCAAGTAGGAGAAGATTCATTCAATTGTAACAAGCCAACAAGACCTTCAATGTTTTCAAGAAACCGCCTACAAGTCACTCTTCTACCAGTGGTATTATTTTACTTTTTCTGACCTTCAGCGTTTTTAAACCCACGAAAGGCTCATTCGCAAAAGTATCGATCTGTCGGAAAGATGTGCGCATCATGAAGTGGCAAACAAGCGCCATACATAGAATAAAATGATGCCACATTGCCTATCCATTTCTTTTCATTTCTCTTCAAAACGTTCAGCTGAGTTGTTTCCGTTGATTTCGTGCCGACGCTACTACTGCGGCAGTTCTTCTGAGGCCGAACGGAGACGAAATATGAACTGTCTATAACCCACGCAGCACAAGACGTCGAGATGACATCGAAATAAGGTCCTCGACGTTGGGCGACGTCGAAGTCCTTAACAAACTTTTTATCGACGGCATTGGTACGTCCACATGAGAGGTTCCGACAACGTCAAACACGCGACGTAGTGACAACGTCATAAGCTTCACCTCGACGTCTTCAACAGTAATCGACGTCTGTTCGACGTCTTGTATGAGAAGTTCTTTGAACGTCGAGCACGAGACGTCATAAAAATGTCCTGAGCAACACCTTGACGTCTTCGACATTAATCGACGTCGGTTCTACGTTTTCTCCGGGAAGTTCTCTGAACGTCGAGCACGAGACGTCCCAACAATGTCCTGAGCAACACCTTGACGTCATCGACATTATTCAACGTCAGTTCTACGTTTTTTCGGGAGGTTCTTCGGACGTTGAGCGCGAGACGTCCCAAGAATGTCTTAGCAACACGTTGACGTCATTGGCGATAATAGACGTCAGGTCTACGTTTTCTCCGGGAAGTTCTTATAACGTGGAGCGCGAGACGTCCCAACAAGGTCCTGTGCAACACCTTGACGTCATCGACAATATTCGACGTCATTTTTACGTTTCCTTTGGGAGGTTCTTGTAACGTTGAGCGCGAGACGTCCCAACAATCTCTGAGCAACACCTTGACGTCATTGGCAATAATAGACGTCAGTTCTACGTTTTCTCCGGGAGGTTCTTTGAACGTTGAGCGCGAGACGTCCCAATAGTGACTGAGCGAACACCTTGATCACCCTAAACAAGCGCCTTATAGAGCCCGAGGTGCTGTCACATCACTTCTAAAATTTCTCGTCAATGTCAGCATTTTTTATACTGTGCATGCAATCCACATTTCAACCTGGCTGAGCTGCTGAAATCTCTTACAATATTATCATTCTCGTGAATGTTTTTTAGCAGGAATTGCTTAAAAAGCCGAGAATCCACAACAACAAAAAACAGGATTTAGCTCGAAGTCAGCGGGGCTGCTAACAGCATTTTTAGCGTTTCTAACTTAATATCAGCGTCTTTGAAGCTGTAAGAGAATGACAATAATGTAAGAGATTTCTGCACCTAAGCCAGGTTGAAGGGTGGACAGCATGCACAGTATCGAAAACGTTGTCATTGACGAGCAATCTTAAAAGTGATATGACAGGTCCTTGGGCACTATAGGACGCTTGTTTAGGGTGACTCCGAATTACACCCAAAACTGTCTAACCATGGAAGTGGCCGAAATTACCGATTACTAGGAAGAATGACGAAAATAATCCCTGGAGAGGGGGACAAGAGGGACAAAGGACAAACACAAATCTCCAAACACAGCTAGGTGACTGGTGACTTACACCGTTCCCATGATTCTTGGACAGCGGGCCGGGGCGCTTGGGGGATTTAGCAAATGGGCTATTCCGTCCGAATATACATGCTTTCGCGAGCATACCTTCAAACGACGAAGCCACCAGATTCGGTTGACTCCATCGTTCCACGGTGACCCATGTCGAGACCGGTGTAAATTGACATCCCGTTCAGTCTAGACGTATGCTCGACGTTTTATGGTCGTTAAATGGGACGTTATTACAATGTTGACATGACGTTATCACAGACGTGCGCTCGACATTTTATGTCGTTAAATGGGACATTATTTTATCTTTAATGACGTTTTCAATTGACATCCTGTTCAGTTTAGACGTATACTCGACGTTTTATGATCGTTAGATGGGACATTGTGTCAACGTCGATATAACGTTATCACTTGACTTCCCGTCCAATTTAGACGTGCGCTCGACGTTCTAAGGTCGTTAAGTGGGACGTTATGTCGACGTAAAATCCACCCTTTTTTCCAGACATTAGCCTTTCCATATTACGTCGAAGGGACCTGACGTTCAGACTTTCGACGTTCTTTCGACATGTGGTTCCTGACGTCATCACCTTCTTTCGACGTCTTTTCAACGTGTCTGTGCTGCCTGGGAAGCCGCACCAAAAGCGAAAAGCGTATAGAACCCTGGTTTCTGAACTCGAACGCAGCTTGCTCGTAGTACCTCGGCCATTATATTTTTTTTTCAAGAATGCACAAACGCGGCTCTAGGGCGTCATAAAGCAAACGCAGCAACCTCACGTTAGACAGACAGTATACGATACATGCCGAGGCAAGATTATCCCTAAAGGTGTAATATATAGCCCAGTCAATCTTTGTCTGTCTCTTGCTCTTTCTCTCTGCTGGGCTGTTTGTTTTTGTGCTCGCAGTGTACGTGTGCCTGCACTCAACCGATACTTATTGTTTTCTCGAACTCGGGTTTGATATACTTTCGTGTTTTTCATCCTTTCCCGTCCTCTCTAGCTTGAAACAGGGCCCCATGTGGATGGCGAACCAAGTTAAAGATAAGGTAGGTCAACGCCCTAACTTCTTTTTCCTCGGAGAAGGAATGCTCTTTGCTGAAAACAGTACTCTTAATTGATGAGTATTTAACTTTGGTAGAAATAAACAAGTATACACTGCCAAAATCAATCGGGATGCAAGCAATACATATATTTTAGTATATCTTTTTAACGGAAACATATTATTGAACTCTTTTAAATAAAACCAGAGAAATGTTAATCGCGATTTAAGCCATGTTCATCATTATCAACGCGTTAGTTGCTGCCGTAAAGTTAAAGCTAGCTGCAAGGTTAAATATCTTCCATGTGTTTCGTTAATGTACTGAATAATTGCATTAAACTTGACAATATTTTTTTCAAGTATTCATAATGGTACCAGCAAACCAAAATATTAAATTCTAACTGAAATGCTGTCGACGGCGTGATCGGACAGGCTTAGTGTTTTGATCTTTAAATATTGGGGAGTATATTTGTGCGACGTAGTTGTTATTATTTAACGGCAAGCTGAAACAAGAAAAATACCTCCAATTTAATATTTACAACAAATATTGCAACGCAAAATATATATAACTTTCAAAGTACTGCAGTCTTAGCTCCCCTTTTTGTTCCAAGCAAGATATCATTGTATATGACATATGTATGCATACCTCTTGCATAGGTTTCTGCCGCGGTCCAAAGCCTAGGTATTAGGGAATTTCAGTTTTTTTTTATTGAATTGGTACTTACTTCATATTCCTTCCGCTTAAGTACACCGCAGGAAATCCGACATGAACAAGCTCAACAAGGCATTCGCTGTACAACGAATAAAAAATTATTGTAGCGTTTTTGCATAATGCACTTTGATGTTCAGAAGGTTGGCGGTATATTTTAAAATTAACTTGGGCTTTTTATTTTAAAGTGGCAGCTTTCTTCGCGTGATAGTTATAGTCCACATGAGGGAAGTTTTCAGCATTGCTCATTGCCTTGCCACTTACATTAGTCGAATGGTTCTGTTCGGATAGTACATGTGTATCTTCCATGAAGTTTTGTTCAAAATTAAACTTGTTTGAGCAAATACGCCAAATATTTGCGCGTGGAGGGGCGGGGGGGGGGGGATTAGGAGAGACCTCTGCTCTTTATTGGGCATTTCTCAGTAAGTATGCTTATGTACCTTGTTGCCAATCTCGACAGTTACTTCAACATGTTCAGAAAGTCCTGTGATATGCAGAAAAAGAATGTCATCGGTGGGCGAACAGAACTTAAGGTGGCCGTGATTCACATGACCTTGTTCTCGATACTGCCAGGTTGAGCCGTAGACTACCCTTCACTCACTATTGATTATGCCGGCTCCACAAGCGCTAGGAAAACACACGTTGTTTTAATGTAAAAAAAAAAAACTCCGGAAACACTTTCCTTAATCGTTCCTCCCCCGCGATACATTGCCGTGTGAATGACCGAAAAGGAACGTTTCTCCCTTCATCTAGAAGATTCGCGTTTAGTCTTACCCCGAGTGTAAAAGATAAGAAAGCCAGAACAACCTTGCCTAGTCAGTTTCTCCTAGCTCACTCCCACATCCTAGGTCGAATATTGGAGAAACCGAGTTTTATAGATAAGAAGCCGAGCGCGGCTTTACCGACTTACTCAGACTCTCGAATTTTGGGAGTGTGGAGGACGGCCGACCGAAGTCCGTTGTGCTACCACTGCCGGGAAGCGGACCACATTTTACGAATGATGCCGTTAGCGTCAGCTCGGCCTGCAACGGGTTTCATCCAATGACCGTCGGCCGCGCATCGGGGAACAACATGGGGACATCGGGGATGACCTACGCCGCTTTACATCTCAGCTGTCTCCCTGCCGCCGGGGATCTCTCTCGCATTCACCGCGGCACCATGCATCGCCTCTTTGTAGGTCCCGCCGGAAAAGCCTGTCTTCCCTCCCTCGCAGGAAAACTAGGTGCGGCAATTCTGAGAGTCGGAATTGCCGAGGGAGAACGACGAAAATAGCCTCCACAAACGTCGGATGGCCCCCACAATAGAGACGAGATGCATCGGAACGAGGCTACTTAGACAGTGTCGAATAACCTCGACGTTAACATCGACGGCAACAACACAACTGCACTCATTGACACTGGAGCAGACTATTCTATTTTAACTGGGAAGCTCTCTTGCTTGGGAGAAGAACGTGTTGGTTCAGTTCAAGGACGAAGAAAGAATAAAACAATTAAAACTGGGACAATACAACACATTTTTCAGCTAGCAACGGACGAGTAAAAATTGCTGGATTCGTGGGCCTGATTCATCTATATCTCCAGTCCACCTTAGTTGAACATGAGAGAGGGATCTACCGCCAAAAGAAAGGAGTTTGCATTGGTTCATGTCTCGCCCCCGTTCTCAGCGAGTTATTTCTTTTATTCGTCGACAGAGCCATAAAAGCACAACTGGACATCTCCGCGCCTGGCTGCTATGTTTTCAGATATGTTGACGATTATCTCATCATTCATCCTGATCAAACTTCATCAGATAGCATTACAGCCGTTTTTTCCGCTTGTTCGTCAGGCCTTACTTTCACGAAGGAAGAACCTTCGAATGAAGGTCTTCAGTACCTGGATTTGCGACTTCACGTCAGTTCCACTGGACTCTGCTGGGCCTTTCAAAAAGGTCTGCTAAACCTGTCCTACTGTTTTCTAGCGCCCATTCTAAGTCGGTAAAACACGGTATCATCAAATCGTTGTTTTCTTCATCCTTCACGAAGTTCTGCTGTCATCTTTCAGAAGGTAGCTTCAAATTCCAGCACAAAAGGCTCGTCAAGGCAGGGTTTCCCGTCGACCTTCTACGATCAGCAATGGAAAGGATGATTCGCGGGCCTGATCGCCAGTCACCAGCCACGAAAAAGAAAGCCCGATTCGCCGTCATTCCTTACGTACACAATTCAGCCCACCGGATAAAATCCATTGCCTCAAAGTTCGACAAGAATGTTGTTTTCTCGTGCCGCATGCGTCTTAAGCAACTCTGTCAACAAGTGAACAACAACCGGATTCCAATTAGCTGCACTGTTAAACACGAAAAGAAATTCATTCCATGCAAAGAGAAGAAAGTTTACTCCATCCCCTTGAGCTGCGGCCATCAATACATAGGTCAGACCGGCAGATGCACCAATCACAGACTCCGGGAACACCACAACGAAGTTTCTAAGGCCTCTCCAGATTCCTATCATCCCATAGTCATACATGCCCGTTCGTGTTCGCTTTGTCATCCCCTCTTTGATGAAACAAAAATCCTGGGAGGGCATGACAGCATATTCGGCAGGAGATCGTAGAGTCATCTCGCCATGACCACCGTAAATAACAACGTGTCAAACCCTTCCCTCCTGCTGACGAAAACAAAGGTTGAATTTTTAAAATCCGAGATAAACCCCCTCTCTGACTTGCACTTCGCGTTTTTTATCTCCCCTTCTCTCCCCTTCTCCTCCCTTTCCTCCTGGGTATAGTCGGCTGCTCGCTGTTTGAAAAATGTATTACTCGTCCGTTGCTAGCTGAAAGATGTGTTGTATTGTCCCAGTTTTAATTGATTTTATTCTTTCTTCGTCCTGGAAGCTCTCTTGACGCCTTCAGAAAGTGATGACGACGTGTGATAGCCAGAAAATACGAACAGCCGTAATGGTGCACGGCACTTGCGAACATCAACGTGGAGACCTGTCCAGTGAAGTTCGTCGTCCCCCAGGACAGTTCAGAAAACATTATTCTTGGAATTAAACTTCTCAATGGATGCGGCGCCGTCGTCGACCTCCGAGCAACCAGTCTGAAGTTGCGGAAGCCTACCCTGACGTCGGGATATCGCAATGCTACGTCCGCCGCGGTACGAGTCCCGGCCGATCACGTGAAGCTGCCGCCGCTGCCGAGCGCATTTGTTCTGGTCGGGATTGCAAGAGTTATGTCCGATGAAGCTCTGTTGAAAGGGAACGTTCAACTGCTCCTGGGAAGAGGAATGGGCACTGCCAAAGGCGTAATGGATTTTAAGGAAGGGTGCACCATGGCGCTTGTGACTAATTTCCGAAAAGTGTCACTGCACCTGACAAAAGGCACATCCGTGGTCAACGTCGAGGAACTTCTAGTCTCAACTGCGATCGCCTCATCTCACAAGACTAATCTTCATTGCTGCACAAGTGGACGCCGCCTTCGGAACTTGACATCTACCAGACACTCCCAGGCCCAGAAAAACGAAATCTTACTGGTCTTTTCGCCGTGCACAGCCTATGTTTCGCCTCTTCATGAAAGTTGCGGCAAACGACAATGCAGAGGGCAAGTTCGTCTGCTTGTTGCGCAGGGGTTACGGTGACGTCGGAAAGCCGAGCTCTGATTGGCTCGATTAAAGGGATAGTGGGTCGCCGCGACCCACTATCTGAGCGTCGTCTGCTCCTTTGCAACGCCGTCTGCTATTCAACACCTCTCTTACCTTTACGAGCGAGCTCGACTTTGCTTTTCAGAGAGGGCAGATGAAATAACTCGAGCGATACGATGTATTTTTGTCTAACAACTAGCAGACACGTATCAAGGAGCGAGCGAAGACTGGTACCTCACGTTTGATGAGTTGTTCAAAAATAATCAGCTAAGGGCAAATCACAGCCGATGTAGTGACTGGAAATAAACAAATGCGGCTGTGCGATTGCTAGTCTGAGCACATCATAGCCCAAAAGTGCTCGATCGCTGTTTTGTTATCACATTTTTCTCGCGCGACCAAAAGGCTATTGTCAATTACCGTATTCGGGTATGTATGTTTGGCGTAAACCTAAGTGGTAAAAGTCTGAAAAGCTGTCCTAATCCGTGGCATAGAATCCGAACAAGATTAATAATAATCATATGTTTAATTTTCCGTCAAAAGATCGATCAAGCAAGCTACCCGAGCGGCGTCGAGTGTATCGCGGAAGTTATGCCGCAGACTCGTTGACACCAAAAAGTAATGATTGTTTCTTTGTTTGTTTGTTTTTGCGAAATTCTATAGAAACAAATTTTTCTATGCTCTATTTTTTAAACAGACGAACACTTGCTCGGTCGAAATCCGATGGACTTCAATTAGGCCTCTGTATTTGCTCAAGCCACTTTCTTCTAAGCTTACTGTCTTAACAGACAGGAATAAAGACACGCTGCTTCCTTCAGTGTAGCGCGCGTGCGGCCCCGGGAATCTAAGGGCATTACATACTTGTTATTGCTCTGTTTCGTGCGGCGAGGAGCCGCTTGTTTCTTTAAGAAGAATGCAGGGTGCAGAGAACCACGCACTTATTTAATAGGCTACAGTCTCGTTCGTTATCGGAATTAACCAGAAAAATCGCTCCACCAACTAAGAACGGACATGCACTACCATCCACCGGATCAAGGAAAAGATCTCAATCTGTCAATCTTGCCAGAAATTTAAAATGCGAAACACCGTCGTGAATGCGCCAACCACATCCGAAGGCGCAGCACGTTTTTATTTCCCCTGGTAACACTGCACCTTGGACAGCGCCTGATCCGAGCCGACCTCTAAATCACACAGGACAGAACCGGAACGTTCTTTCTCTTTTTTTAACCAGCAACCACGCGAAGGACTCACGGCTACAGCCACAGCTGCTACCGCACGTCCGCGATTGCCGACGCCATGATGTTTACATCCGCCCCCCCCCCCCCCGAGGAGGCGGAGCTTAGTATAGCCTTCTCTCCAACCTTCACACCTTCTTTCCGATGCGCAGAAGACCGAAATGCGCCCACTTGCAAGGCACATTGCAAAGCATCGCACCGTTACGAATGAACATGCCTCCTTGTCCACCAGTCGCCGTACCGTGTCTCCGTGACAGACACGAAAGTAATCCGAGAACATGTTCAACGGATGCTTGAGGACGATATCATGCAGCATTCAAACGAGCCCTGGTTCTTCCCCGTCGTGCTGGTAAAAAAGGATAGAATGCTGAGATTCTGCGTGTGCTATTGAAGGCTGAATTTTGTTACAAAAAAGACGTCTATCCGTTTCCACGCATCGACGATACGCTCGATCGATTGAGCCTAATGAGTGGGTATCGGCAGATCGAAGTCGGCAAGCGGGACAGTGAGAAGACGGTCTGTGTCACGCACGAAAGACTATACGAGTTAATGGTGAGGCTTTTCGAACTTAGTACGGCACCAGCCACTTTCCAGCGTGTCATGGACATTGTGATGTCGGGTCCGAAATTGCAAATCCATATTGCCTACCTCGATGGCGTCATGCTATTCTCAAGCGACTTCGATGAGCATCTGTGACGACTCCGCCCCGTGTTCCAAGCCCAAGACTAGGCGACTGACGCTCAAGCCTTCGACATATCGGTCCGCTTACAGCGGACTAAACCGCCGCGAGACAAGAAGACCGTGAGGACATTTCTCAGACTATGCTCCTACTACTGGTTTTTCGTCCGAGATTCCACAAATACCTCTCAGCCACTCACCGACCTGACCTAACGAACGACACCACCCGACAATGTGTGTGTGCTTTACAGAGATAACTTTGGGGACAACAGTTGGACGTGGCTCCGGGCAAACCCTACCGCTCTTCGACAGGAAATCTTTGACGCCTGCCACTACGACCAGATGGCATGGTATGTTGGCTACAGCAGAACACTGGCACAAGTCCGCGGAAAGCACTCCTGGCTCAAGCTCCAGAAAACCATCCACCAGTACACAAGGTCTGGCCTCAAATTCCAACGACGCAAGAAACCATCAACAAAGTTCGCAGGAGCGTTTCAACCAATCGCGCCGCCGACCGCCCCGTTCCAGCAGATGGGAATGGACCTACTCGGGTTATTCCACAAATTGACGCAGGGAAATTGGTGGATAGTCGTCTCGACGGATTACCTCACCCGATACGCTGAGACGAAAGCCCTGCCATTCGAAACAGCACTGGAAGTTGACAAGTTTTTTATTCAGTGCATCGTTCTCCGTCAAGGCGCCCATCAACTACTGATTACGGAATAAGGGGCAGCATTTACAACTGAACTGACTCAGGAGCTTCTTTGGCTCAGCCAAACCAGCCACCGACGAACCACAGCGTACCACCCTCAAATAGACGAGCTCACGAAGCGACTTAACAAGAACCTCACCAACATTATTTCGATGTAGGTGGACGTGGAGCACAAGACGTTGGACGTGGTGTTGCCCTCGTCATTTCTGCTTTTAATACGCCAATTCTAGAAACCATCGGAGTGACACCGATTCAGCTGGTGCATGGCAGAAAAGTGACGACCATGCTCGACTCGATGCTGCCCATGAGCCAGTTGAAAAACCAGTCAGCAAGCAGAGAAGGCGATCCTGCGTATTTCGAAATACAAGGTGCGGCAGGTGTGTGAAGCCTAAGAATAAACAAAAACAAGCAAACCAAACGCGCGCCGATGCCTATTGGTCCAAGTGACTATGACGTCATTGGCTGGGCCCCTTAGCGGCTGCCACCCCAGTTTTATTTGTGTTGTGTTTTAATTGAAAATCGCTTTAATAGGCGCTTGCCCGGGATGCAATAACGGTCAACAACAAGCCTCTCTCAGAGAGGGAGCTTGTGTATTTGACCAAAAGGTGCCTTAGGCGCCAGCAGCGAAATTTCATTATTATTCTTTATTTTTATATTTAATAGTATTTTTTTTAATTTTATTGTGTTTTTATTATTTTTTATTTCTTGTTTTTTTATTTTTTTATTGTTGTAATTGCATTTTAGGTCATCATCTCTTTTTTAGAACATAGAAAAAGAGGAGGTTGTTCTTTGAGCATAGAAGAAGACAACACAAACAATGAGCTGTGGGTGAGCGCCGAGTGAGTGTATATTTATTTAGTGTGTCCGTGTTTTGTGAGTGTTTCTCTTGTGGTGAGCTGTAACGTTAATCAACACGAACTACCCGCTCGCCCAGTCAGCAGTTTTATCAGGTCAACATATTCCTCAATACTTTTAATTAGGAACAAAAGTCGTTGCGCTCTATTAAATAACGTCCAATCAACATTTTACGTTATTTTACTGGAGTTCGTTGGGAGCCTCAACCAAATCCTTGATAATGCTGCATTGTTAAATATTCACTCCCAGCACTCCATGGATTATCTGCAACACAAGAAAACAGACTGCATTACATGATCGCGCGTAGTCTTCGGATCTGCTTGGGCGTCCCGCGTCCAACTCGCGGAACACTGGTTTTAGCAGAAAAAAGACAGCTACCTATTCCAACTTTACGTGAACATGAGACCTTACGTCATTTCCTACGCTTGTCCATTCAGAATTGTCACCCACTTGCAGATAATTTGATAACTAGGACGGGCTCACATATTTCCTCGACACTGATATCGTCGAGCGTCATCGTGCCGGATTACACACCGTGGGTTCCGACTATAGATCGACCACCCTGGATGTTTCGCGTCGCCGATATTAACACGCAACTACCCAACCTTAAGAAAAGCCTGAGCACATCTCATTTTGTGATTACTCAGTCGGCGTTGTCATACTTACATGATTACTACAGAGACCACATTCATGTATACACGGATGGCTCTACGACAAATGATGGCTCAACCTCAGCTTTCGTAATTCCATCAATGCAAGTGAAGAAAGGTATTCGTTTGTCCCGCAGAACGTCCTCTACTGCTGCAGAACATTATGCAATTTTTGCGTCAGTAGAGTATATAAAGGACGTAGAACCTCAAAACCAGTGGGTTATCTGCACGGACTCCAAGGCAGCCCTCGGTGCTCTTTCGTCAATAAACTCTAGAAGTCCGGCATATGCATTGGTCTACCAGCTAGCTGATATGATCGATCGGGCCATAAGTAATGGTCACTCATTAAAGCTGCAGTGGATTCCCGGACATAGCGGAATCTCAGGAAACATGGAGGCAGACAAACTAGCAACAAGTGCACATGCTTTAGAAAAAACTCGAGAAATTCCTTTTCCAAAACAGACATAAAGTATTTAATTGCTCACCACTCCAAAGAAATGGCAGTCGACATATGGTTTAATGAGGCAGGACGGCAGTCTACTCTCTTCGTGGTGGATCCAGAATTACGGTTTTATATCCCAAGCGATATACCGAGAAAATTTGAAACAATGCTTCACCGCCTGTGACTGAATATGGCTTTCACGAGAGAATTTCGCTACAAAATTAATGAAATCGAGGACCCAAAATGTTCTTGCGGTCAGGATGTAGAAACTATTGAACACATATTTTTGAACTGTCCTCGCTTCGATCGCAATCGGTCACAACTAAAAGTACGGTTTGATATCCTGGATAAAAGGCCTTTCACCGTAAGTAAATTACTGGGGCCATGGCCCAATCAAATCATGCAGAAACAGGCTCTCCAGGCGATAAAAAGGTTTCTAGAAGACAGTGATATCATCGAGAAATACTAGCTTTTGTGTTGATAATATTGAACCTTGTTGTAAAATGAGTGAATATAGCATTGTGTGTGTATGTGTGAACAATCTGGTGACAATTGGTAAGACTCGAAGTGACACTTCCTACCAAGAACATAAGCGCTGTCCTTTAAGTGTTCTCATCGTATGTATCTATGTATGTGTGCACGTGTTGGTGTGTAGAACTAGTGCGTGTTATTATTTAAGGATGATTGTCAGTGTGAAGGTGGAGTCGCACCCCGTACCTGCCGTGCGGGGCGCGGCCCGCGGGTGGCGCTTGGGACGTTCTGACTCTCTGCACGGCGGTCCAGTCGCGTCGCTCAAGCGGAGTTATGCTTCCGGAGGTTATGTCTTGTATAGGTAGAGTGGCGGGCCGTCGTGCGCGGGGCGGGCGATGCTTGGGGCGGCTGTCTGCGGGCTGAGTGTTGTGGGGTCTGTGGGCGGTGTGACTTCAGCTTTAGACGGTTTTTTTAATATGTTCCGTTATAGGTAGGGGAAAGGGGGGAGGGGAGACATTGTACAGCGGCATCTATATGTTTGAAGTGTTTAATTTCTATGTCGGAAATATTCTCTTCAATGGGAATGGAGTAGCCGGTCACGCCTTAGGATGACTAACATCTCCATTTATTATTTTTAACACATATTGAAGAAGAAGAAAAAGAAATAACGTCCAAAGATGCAGTTGCGCGGATTTCCCAAACGACGCGGACGTGTTTACTCCACTGTGCGCTTTAATTTTCGTTACGATCTCGCACACTTCTAAAGGTTGGTGGTTTCTTTATTTCCTTGTTTTCATAGTCTTGAGCATCTCCCCACAATGAAACACGTCGTACTCAAGAATGCCAGTTGTCAGTTCATGGGAGGCAATACTCTTTGTATGCCAAGCTAGTGAAGCCGTTAATCCTCGCCGGAGAAAATATGGTAGACTATCGTTTGCACTTATTACGTGTTGTGTTTGAAAAGCAGAATACCGGTTGAACCAGTTCCACACAAACTGTTGTTTAGACTCGTGCACGCTTGGCCGCGAGTAGCACACATTCGAGGAAGTACTTATGATAGCAACCAAGTTAGCTCAACTACGTTAATTTAAAATGAAATCAATCCACCCAAGCAAGACCTGTTTATTTAAAAACAATCGTAA
Source organism: Ixodes ricinus (assembly GCA_037355805.1). NCBI lineage: Eukaryota > Metazoa > Arthropoda > Arachnida > Ixodida > Ixodidae > Ixodes > Ixodes ricinus. The sequence continues at coordinate 159,898 of JAZHYW010000905.1, forward strand.
TTTGATCATTAACCTCTGATGGCTTACTTTATCGAAGGCTTTCTTGAAATCTAGTGTCACCATTCTTAGCCCCCTATGTCATGGCTGTGTACAATGCTAACAGTATTTGAGTTCTGGTGTATATATGCTTAGTATCCTGTGTCAGAACTACAGGGTGAAACAAGGAGACGGCAGACTCTTTAAATCGACCGGAAAATTCGGTTTCTTAACCTATCGCGCTTCGACTTTGTGCGGCGTTGCCCGCAGATGGTGCATTTGTTTTTGTAAAATTTGCGAAGAACGAACTTTCCTGAGAAAAAGTAAAGAAAGAAAAGTCTTAGCTCCTATGGAAACGCAGCGACGCCACCGGTCTTCAAACAACACGGCGCCGTTTCGCACGGGAGACAAGAGATGGCGCAAGCGGTCGCGACGCCAACTGCCGCCAACGAACGAGCAGACGACGCCGAGAGCCGGCGTGTTTAGCAGACAAGGAACTGCAGTTCCTTGTTGTTACCGCGCCTGATTGTGTTTCTGCGACTGTCGCCTCCTACGGAACGCGAGCCGCTTTTGAGTCGAAAGGATCGTCCGCTAAAGTGCCGGCTCTCAGCGCCGTATGCTCGTTCGTTGACGGCGTTCGTTGCGCCATCTCTTGTCTCCTGTGCGAAACGGCGCCGTGTTGTTTGAAGACCGGTGGCGTCGCTGCGTTTCCATAGGAGCTAAGCCTTTTTCTTTCTTTACTTTTTCCTCAAATAAGTTCGCTCTTTGCAAATTTTACAAAGAAAAAATGCACCACCTGGAGGCAACGCTGCACAAAATCGTAGAGCGATAGGTTAAGAAAGCGAATTTTGCGGTCGATTTAAAGAGCCTGCCGTCTCCTTGTTTCACCCTGTATTGTAGACTGACATCACCAGTTCTACCAGTCTTATTAGTCTTCTACCCTGTGTAAATTAGCTAAACTTCCTCCCTACTTCTAGCTATGTCCGGTGGAGTATCTAGGTCACCGTTATTGTATAATATTAAAATTATATAAATATTGAATTTAAAAAAAATGTAATTAATAGGTCACTGAAGATGTTCGTCTTAAACCCAAACATAAATTTCAGTATCTCAATCCCTGTCCAAGCTTATTTATTTAGTTCTTATTGATTTTCATTTACTTAGTATTTTCCGGCCTTCGAGACTGGGACAGATCATAATCTCGGTCCCCGACCAAAAAGGTTTGCGGTGCCTTGTCTATAATATTCAGTTTCAGTAGAAACTCGAAATTTTAGTCAAAGTAACATATTTTGGCACAAACGGTTGTTAGTTAAAATGACAGATGCCCCTAACTTTTTTTTTTTTCGCTCCTGAGTCGCGAAGAGAAAATTAATGGGTGGGGTAGGTTTTATGATTTTCAGAAATGTCGAACTTATTACATAAACCTACTCAACGATTTTCGAACTTACGAAACTCTCACGCTACGAAATTCAAGAATATTCAAACTTTCGAAAGTGCCTAGTTTTAAAATTTGACGAACTTCGATCTTCTGAGCAAAATTTAGACGAAGTTCGAACCAAGTTTACCCTCAAGTGTTTAAGGCAGCAAATGCAATAAACGAAATGTATGATTGTGGAGTGAAGGGAAAGTTGCACTGCAATTTAACTTAAGGCTTATTCACACGCTGCATTTTTTCAACGCACCACAGTTAAGCGGAACGGAGACTTCGTGAAATCTGCCTTTTCACATGTGGAATTTAACGAGAATTTCGCAAAACCTTGTCATCTGAACCGGGAATATAAAGTGTTTCACATCAAAATAATATGAGGTGTGCACAGCGTCAAGAAAAAGTCTGCTTTATTAATACCACTCAATAACCTTCGTCATATTTGGCTCACTGGGTTTACAAGGCCTGCCAAATTCGGGAAAGACCGCGAACGCCAAAGAGCAGGCTGATGATCTTGAGGCATTTCGGACATTTCTGCACAGCTGAAAGAAAGTTATCCCCAGTCATCATTTTTATATGCGGCGCTTGCACTCGTCGCGCCTACTACTGAATCTGCACCGCGTCACCAACTCGTACTGCTAACACTTAACGCCTGTTTGAACCCCTTCTCCGCCTGTCGCTCGCCGCCATGCTTGCTTTTCTTTTCGTCTTTGGCTCGGATACGGAATCGGCCGAAAATTAGACTCCTCCAAAAGCTCGGCCCGCCTCGAAGGTCAGACGTCATAGCGAAGTCGAGCGGCCATTGGCAGCATCCGCGTTTCTCCTTCAGGTGATTGACAGTCCTCGGTGAGATTTCAGCCAAATATTGATTCAGATGCGAGGAGCACGCACCACATTTTTAGGAGGCGTGCCACTTTTTCGGTCGCGTTTAGACTGGGGATCTGTTTCCCGAAACCTAGTTTCTCAACAGAAGATTCGCCAACAAGATGCATCGTGTGAATAGACCTTTCTACTATTCTGGTATCAACCACTTTCTGTTAAAGCGCTAAGGGGTAGGTTGGGGATGACCTCATCCTCGAACCTCGTGCCTTTTCCTTCGGCTTCCGCACAGACTCTCCAGAGTAAAACTCTGTAGGTTTCTCCGAGTTAACTTGCGAACCAAAATATTTAATATTTACAGTCTTGAAATTTAACCGAGGTACTTCACTGAGGCGTCCTTCGAAACAGTGGTTTCTGGACGTAAATTCCCCGATTTTCTCCAGTAAGCAGCTAGTCTAGGAAAGGCGTGCACAGCGAGTGACGCCAACGCGCTACATCGAACGCTCTATCGGCTCTTCCTGGAGTATTATTAATAACCGGCTTCATTTCGAAAATGCTATCTCCATTCATCGAAAAAAAAAGCGCCTTTAGACCTCGGCAATGTCATGAGCTGGTTGACGACCGATCGTGACCTTCTGGGGTTGAGGAAACGCCTAGTTAAGTATTGTTGTATTCTGCTCAACCCTGAGAGGTGTCGAGTAATGCGCCTGTGTTTACAGTTCTCTCTTTCCTACCGGTCATCCCACCGCAAATCAAAGTGCAGAGGAATTTAAAAAAAAAACATCCGGGAAAGTTGTAAGCTTTTATGTGCATGCGTCGTCCTGTTCATTTTGTGAATTCGTGCCAGCATCCCATTTAAGCGACATTCGATCGGATTGCTCCTACTTCGCAAAGATAAAGGACGTTCGCCAGACCCGCTACGGCTCGTCGATGGACCGTTTAGCCAGTTTAACACTTGCTTCAATAGTCACGATGAATAACAAGCAGTACAGGTATTACCATGTCTGTAACAGAACTAAGAAAGGAGTATTTAAGGCATTACAATGTGCAAGGTTTTTAGCAAAATTTGTAACATATTTCATGCTTGTTTTAAATAAAACCATGACACTTTATTTTAGACTTAAGAATTCGATCTCCGCCTGGGACATTCGAAGCCTTCGGTACGAAATTCGAAAGCTTATAATTTTTCGACCTTATACCTAGAAGAAATCCGAAATCCTTGATATTTTTAAACCTCAATTTCGAAAATAAAGTTTTATTTTTCATTTTTTCTAAATTTGATTTAGGAAAAACACAACTGCGACATTTGGTTTTTAAACGACCATGTTCTTTTTTTTCTTTTTCTATCTATATATAATTAAGTTTTTTTTCACTTCAAACAACAACTTTTCTTAACCTCCCTACTAAAGAAACCATTTGGCGCCTAAATGAAAGTAAACGGGTTCATAACGGTAACAGTTTAGCTATACCGGTCACCAGTTTGTCAAAGGGGTCGCCCGTATGGCTCAAAGGGGTCCCCCGTATGAGCCATAATGGATCACCTATTTGGGCAAACATGTCACTTCTTTGGCAAACGGGTCACTCGACTGATCAAATGGGCCACTCGTTTGAGCAAAATTGTAGCACGTTTGCTCAAACCGGCGACCATGTTGCACAGACCGGTGACAGGTGACCGGCAAACTAGTACCGGTTTAATCAAACGGCTCTCCGGAGACCGTTTGATACTGAACGTACCCATCGGCGGCATGGGCACGCCTATTTAGCAGTGGCAGCCTCTTTCCGGAAAGCCGCGGGAGCGCCGGTAAATCGGTTTACAATCGTCCGCGTAATGCAAATAATGATATTTATATTTTGATTGCTTCTGATGTTCGCTTATACTGCAACTGCAATAAGCGATTTTTTATACGTAAACGTGTGACGTTGGCGAGCCGATATTTTTGACAGAACTTTAAAAATTTGGCGTTCTTTGTTCACTCAATTTACTTATTCAGCTCGAATCTCTCGCGCAGAGGACGCGACCGCGTGTAAGAATATATTTCTAGACTCCATTTCACCTCAATTCAAGACTCAACGAAGGTAACGCGCGAACACGTGACTGCAATAACATCGAGCATTGCGAGAGCAGGCCAGCCATTGCAGCAGTCAAATTACGATCTCGCGCTGGGTGCTTTTTGGCTCGGGCGCAAGCCGAGCTCCTGGCTGACGCCATTTCCAGCGTTCTAGCATGCTGAAATGCGCGCGTTTCGCCTGCTTTCCGAGGCAGCAAACGTCGCGTTTGCAGCCTGGGAAAGCAGGCGAAACGCGCTTTTCTCCTCTTTCGAATTACCACTGCACGTCGCGTGCAGTGGCAGTTCGAAGAGAGGAGAAAGCGCGTGTACAGCGGTCGGTGCACCCTCTCCCTAGCATTGACTGCAATGCCACAAAAAGGCAACCACAATTTAGTTAGTTAGAGTTTTGAGAGTAAGGAAGACAAAGGAAGATGGCAACCACAATTTGTTTTATATATATAGTGCATGAGGAGAGGTTTGAGGGGGGGGGGTGAACTCGCCGTCTTCCCTTCCACCTCTCTGGTCAGCTTTGTCACGTGACCAGAGAGAGGTGAGGGCAAGCTACACGCTGATAAGCATAGCCAGATCCGGCAGCGCGCGCTTGGCAGTCGCTTGTTTCTTTGTCTGCTTGTTGACCGTTGCAACTTCGTTTGTCCTGCCTGCTTCGATCTGCCGCCTTTCCCTGCGGTCTTGTTAGGATGTCTCTCGACAACGTATGGGATGTGAACCAAATGTTCGAAAAGTCTTACGCGTATATCGGCAAAAAGCGACTCTTCAAAGAAGTGAGGGATTTTTGCGGTTTGGCTGGGTTCGGCAAATGACAGCTTGTGCGCCGCATCGTGTTAAAACTTCAAGGAGCCTTCCTTCTCGTTTTAGTTTGTGTGGTGTCCTGCTTAGACCGTGTTTACATTTAACTTGGATTACATCTTTAAAGTCCGCTGTTAATATGGTAAGTGCATTCCTACCTACTTGTTGGCAATGACTGACCGTTCTTCTACGGGTACACGTCGAGATTATCTATAGAATTATGCAGCGTGTCTTCTCGCGGCAGCCGGGAGAGTAATTTTTCAGAAAGTCTGCCATTATAGTCTAGAATTACTTCGGTTCTTGTTTGATTTGCAATCTTCTTCTCAGTTGTATAAAAGCTTAGAGTGCCTCTTAACATTTCACAGATCGCTTGCACGTTTGTACTTGTCTACAGAATAGGCTGTAATAAACTTTTATGAGAATTGAAAACAATTGTTTGTGTCTGTTTTCCTGCCCATTTGCGAGCACCTGCGCGAGCACATTTTTTCTACGTATTTCCTCCCTGTTATAAATAGGCTTATGAGTCTCGGGATGTCTTAAATAAGTTTATAAGAAACCTTCCGGACGATACCCATCTAAAGAGGGACGGAAACAAAACTTTAAATAATCAAATTTCGTTCGGAAATGAGTCAAGCATGATGAATAATAACCGTAAATGATAATCGCACGTTTGTATTTTGAACGACTGGCTATATTTGTCGTTCCAAACGGTGCACTCGAGCAAGCGCTCGAAGAGAAGCGGACGGAGAGCGCAATGCGTCATGGGAAATCCGATGCAAACAAAAACAGAAAGAAAAGATGGCGTTGTCAGCGTTGTGGTGGTGTCAATAGACAGTTTTAGTGGATCGTACGCTAAAGCCTTGCGTACGCAATAAAATTGCGGGTCGGGAGTGCGCGTGCGCAGAACGCAATAGAAGAGCTAGCGTATTGCGTACGCACGCAACGCTGGGGATTTTGCGTGGCGGGCTAGCGGGCTCTGCGGGACGCTCTCGAGAGATCTCGGACCCAACGAGAGCGCCAGTTTCAAGATGGCGGTTACCTCGACTGGCGCAGCAAGGGCGACGTGGTGTTTTCGAAGTTCTGTGTTACGTGAAATTGCGTGGTGTTCAGCTCGGCAATTCTTTCCGGGACCTACGGCGGTCGAATCAGATCGCCGTGCAGCTGAAGGAGTGCACAGTGAAAATGTTCGCCGCTCGGAATGTGCGTCAACGCTGCGATCTGCTCAACGCTAAGCCTATTCGCACAGTTCATCGCCGACGGACGAACGACTCTAAAAGAAATCGCCGAAGTTCTCGCTATGCACTGGACATCAGTAGGTCATGAATTTCATTCCGCGATAGCATTGATAAAAGCTGCCGTTTCCACGGGACGACTGACGGAGGCTCCGTGATCGAATTTGGCTACGCACTCGTACTCGTAGCCTCTGTACCCGCAGAAAAGCGCGCTTGACGAGGCAGCTGCGGCTTGGTTTAATTTGAAATAAAATGATTGGACACGTTTTCATTTTCAATATTTCTTTCCAGAGAGCATGGTTGCGCTATAAGCACGCGGAATTCTACGGCTCTAGCAAATTTAACCAAGATCATGCGCGGTGTTCACTCGAAAACGTAACGCACAACTAAATTCGGTCCGAGCAGGTCATTTTTAGCGTACGCTATACTATTGCGTATTGCGTCACGTAAGAGCCAGCAACGCTATACTAAAACTGTCTACTAGCGTCAGCGCGTTACAACCGAGCCGTTCGAAGTGCCCGTGGGGTGACGAGCGTGTGGCTGGCCCAAGGAGCACGTAGCTTCCACAGCACTGTCAGCTTAGGGCTGAACGGGGTGGGGAAAGCAACTTGTGTCCGAGTTTTGAGCGACTGGCTTATCTTCTAGGGGAGAATGGCTGCATCCGGGTTAACAAACGTGGTCCGAGAAAGTGGGGAGTTTACCCTTTCCGTCTTCTTGAACTGTATGGTTCAATGCGCGATTTGTGGGTTGAGGAGAAAAGCCAAGAAGAAAAATGTTCAAATGCGAAAGAGCGGCGCTGCTCTGAAGGAATCTGCTACGTCACGACTACGTAGCAAGTTCCCCAACGTTGCTGGATCACCTCCCAAATAGGCTCCGCATGCATCCACCAGGCGCACATTGAAAGATCGTTTATTTAGCTTTAAAATTAGTTTTCTTGTGCCTTTCAACAGAAGACTGGTGTTTTTAAGATTAGGGTGAACATGCGACACATTCAAGCTAGAAAATAAGCGCTGGAATTTCGTTTCCCTACCCCTTAAGGGCTAGCAAATAATTTGCCTATCCGAATGGCGCGTTCAAATGTGTGGTCACGTGGCTGGTCGAACGGGCCCCTGTTTCGAACGAGCACCCATATCATACGGGTGCCGTTTCAAATGGGTACCTGTATCCAATAATCACGTTTGATCCAAACAGATCGACGAGTTTGCCACACGTTTAATTCAAACGGGTCGACCAGTTTGCCACCCGTTTGAATTTCAAACGTTTTTTTTTTCAGTAGGGCTAGTCTTGATTTTGATAAGTTCGATTATCACGTGTTTATTTTTTATTACTTGTAACGCCGATACTTTCTTTTTCATTTACAAATTTGGAACTATCACGTCATGGGGGTTCCCCACCAACGTTCCTCACGACGTTTTTGCTGGTCGAAGTACTCGTACTGTTAACTACTATTTGCCGTTTTTGTGAAGAAAGAAAGTATCTTTTAAATAACTGTACCTGTAGTTATATACAGCATTCAAGGAATATGTAGATACAGACCTCTGGTACTTTTTACATGTATAGCTGTAACTGTATCTTAGGTACATTTCTGGAGTAAATTTTACAACCCTTCTAAAACTTTCTTTTCTTTCAATAAAATAGGCATGTAATACAAGAATATTTTGCATCTAATATTTGTTGTTCTTTTTGACTGCCCTGTTTTTAGAGCGGTCGTATACACCAAACCTGGATATAACTGCCCTGCATGACGAATAACGGTAAATACGAATTGTAGAAACGTTCATTCGACCAAACGTGATGAAATGCAGTAGCGTTAAAGAGGCCCTGCAAGGACATTTTACTGGTTTTTAATTTGCACCGAACCTGAGCGCACTGAACGTAGTAACTTAATGAAGCTTTTATTTTCTCGAATTTCGCTTTATTTTAAAAGTTTAAGAAATATAGGCAAATTAAAATTACAAAAACAAGGAAAAAATAACCTCCTTCTTGACGTCCTTAGTCGCTTGAGTGGCCGTGAACTGGAGGAGGGGTAGTGAGCTCAGCGTGCACTCAAGGCTGCCGCACTCCACGTCAACGGCTCGAGAGGGCGCCACTAAAGCATGTTATGGATAGGCTGTATGAAGCGGTCACGAATCATAGTAGAAAAACACGAAGACACGGAGCTAAAAGCACAGAACAACACCGTCTCAAAACCAGTACAACAAGGATTTAATTAGACACAGTCTTCCTTCTTCTATTCACATCCCTTGGTCGTCAGTCAGGTGCCACATTTGAAGGTATCAGGCAAAAGAACACGTCTGCAGTCTTAAGCGTCCGGTGATTACATAACCACTAGACTGCAAAAACGGCGGTGTCTCATCGCCCAAAACAAACCATTAGCTCCCAAACAACGGTTTGGTAGAATTCCGTTATAAAAAAAAATAAAGAAGAAAATTAAAAGAAATCAATTCACACTGGACAAAAATGCGTGCACGATTGCAGTCTTGACCAAACCTGTTTAAGACTGCAGTCGTGCACGCGTTTTTGTCCAGTGTGTTGATTTCTTATAATTTTTCCCTTTTAGTCTATTTTCTTTGTCCAGCTAGTGGGATGATTTCTGATAATTCTTTTCTTCATTTTTGTTTATCACTAACTTGTACCAAAAAGTAGTTTGGGAGCTAATGTTTTTTGTTTTTTTATAACAATAAGACACCGTCGTTTTTGTGGGTCTAGTGTTGATGTATTCACTGATCGGTCACGCGTTTTTGTCCAGTGTGTTGATTTGTTCTAAGTTTCTTCTTTATTTTTGTTTATACCGAAATTGCACCAAATCCTTGTTTGGGAGCTAATGGTTTGTTTTGGACGATGAGACACCGCCATTTTTGTTGGTCTAGTGGTTATGTATTCACCGGACGCTTAAGACTGGAGACGTGCACGTGTTCTTTTGCTTGAAACCTTCAAATGTGACGCCTGCTGATGACCAGGGGATGTGAAGAGAAGAAGGAAGACTGTGTCTAATTAAATCCTTGTTTTGCTGGTTTTGAGACGGTGTTGTTCTGTCATTTTAGCTCCTTGTCTCTGTTTTTTTTTACTATTATTCGGCATGACACTTCATTGGCCACAAACGACAGCAAGCACGGGATAAAAATCTGCTCAGAACGGGAGCCACTTCGCCCTGCCATACCGCCAAACCGCAAGCCAAACCTGCTTGCCGAAGTGGACGAAGGCCTTCGGAACGGTCGGAACCGGTCGGATCCTCGAGCCCGTATACGACCGTAGCGCCGCCGCGTACATCCGGGACCTTTCTATGCTCGCCGCTCGTCGGTACGTGATCCACGGTGAATAAGCATACAGTGGTCCCACTCAAGGCCCCTTCCGGTAATAGGGTGTTAGGCAGCGCCCCTCACCACATATCGCGAACTAAACACCTTTTATGTTTCTTATTTCTTGGTATAGAACGCCGTGTAAAAGTAATCGTTATAAAACAAAGGAATTACACCAGTAATGCTAATTTTTAAAAATATAAGAGACCCGATTTTTTTTTGGAAAGGAATAAAATAATGCTTGATTGAAAACCGTTACACGGTTACCCAGGTTACGACCAATGAGAGGAGTCGAGGCGCCGGGTGACGGGCTGCTGCCAGGCTGCTGCGGAGATTGCGGAGTACACTTACGTTTTTGGCGTTTAAATTCGATGCATTCGAAGCTGATAATAATGCACCCGCTGAGAAACTGGTAGGTTGTCTATTCTAATTTTTGTTATTTCAGATAGCATCGTGTTACATATTATACTTCGCTTCTCTGAAAGCTCCGCGTCGTTTCCGTGGCAAATATTCGCTGAGGAACTCGCCGTTACACAGACTCCGCATATAGTGGTGAATTATAAGCGTGTGTATATTAAGTTTTGTGAGGTGCTGATTTTCCTCCTTGCATCAATGAAGCTAGTGCCGAATCGTCTTTCTATTCGGAATCATGAACAACAAAGTAACCGCGGCTTTGCACATGTAGTTAGAGGCTCGAAACTGATGCAGCCCAAACGAAGCTGAAGAAATCGCTGAGCGTACTCCGGCGCCGCAAGTTTCGATTTAGAGTTTACTGATCGCGTTCATTTTAATGTGTTCTCAAGTAGTGCCCTTGAAATAAGGGCGTCCAACTAGTGCAAACATATGTGATCGTTAGGTACAAACCCTAATTCAGATCGTGTTAGAAAAAAAAAACAATTCCTCGGTGAATTGCTGCGTTGAAAACGGCACTACGTCTCCTTGTCAATCGGTGTAAGGCAAAAAATTAAATGTTCACATCAGCTAAAAAGACTAAAAACACATGGGGATGTTGCTGCTCGAACTCTCTCACATGTTCTGTTCTGTTCATGGTATTATCCGCACAAAACTAAAAGAAAATTTTATCATTTAAGAAATCTTGTACGACTCGTCATATGCGCCATTTCCTTGATCAGTAAAAGAGCTCCAAGCGCTCTAAAAAGCCTGTGCTTTATTTAAGCAAGAGAACATAATAACATGAGAACAGCCAGATGCTTTCAATTCTGTAGAATTTCTTAAGTGCTGTAGATAATACTGTGTGCATGCAGTTTTGAGTTTTATTGTATTGTTTACTTGAGCAGTACGTATGTGATTTGATGTGCGCTCTATATTTCATGCCTCTTGATGTCCTTGTGACCTGTCAAAACGTGTTGCACTAAGCTGTGTGTTCGATCATCGCGTTTCACACTTGCCCTAAAAGCTGCCATCCACAATATTTCTGTCATAACATGCCAATACTCCGGAAAAACAAATGTCGTCGGCCCTGTTTTATGTTTGTAAATTGACCGGCATCCGTAATAACTTTGTTCTATGGCTGTATTATGTGCTATGTTTGTGACTCTTTTTGATTGAATTATACCATGCTGAGATCCAATAAACAGTCCCCTACGTAAAAAAAATGCTTTCTTGTCCAAATGTGATCGCCTGGAAATGGTGTCCTGTGAAGGGCGGGCGCTTCGAATTAAAGCAATATGCAACGCGAGAACGCGAGAAACAGGGAAACCAAAATACCATGGGGGCCGCCATCTTTGAAAGCGAAACAACAAAACAGAAGCACAAAAAGTGGTTTAGTTCGCTATATGTGGTGAGGGGCGCTGCATGCAAAAATACTCTCAACACCATGTCTCCCGATTACCACACGCTTATTCTGCAGTGGGCAAACTGTATATGATAAACTGTGGCCTGATCCCTCTATCCCTTCCTAGTATGCGCCGCCTTTTCCACCGCTTGGTGGCGGGTATGTCGACGGGTCATTTCTTGTCTCCGCACTTTATAAACTGATTTGTTTCTTTTTTGATCCAAAAAGCTGACCGAAACCTACTTTCATAAAGAATTGAAACGGTTCGCGCAACTTATATTTTATATTTCGGCAAAAAATAATCTTTAAGCAGCTCTGACCAGTAGCAAGCCCAGGACCAAAGACTTCACATATCGCGCGCTTTCGGCACTGCGGGTCGGCAACGTAGGCGGAGGAGGTTTCCGCGTCGTCCGGTTGAAATATGGCGCCCTGACATTTAGTTACACTCTCTGTGCCCGCTGGCTTGCACGAACCCCAAGAGATGCGGGAAACCGCCAAGAAGGTAGACGCTTAAATATGATTGCAGAGCCCCTTTAAAGGAACATCATTAGTAAAAAATGAAAGACGTTTACGATTCCCTGTAACGCCGAATTAAAGCGCAGCTCTTGAAGAGGAGGATGGGGAGAACGGAGGAGCGTATGCCCATCCTCCCTCTCTGTACATTCCGCTCCTCCTCCCTCCTAGTTAGCGAGAAATGTTCGGTAAATTTCTTGCTAAATTTAGCGGAAACGTTTTCCACTAAATTTAGTGGCGAAAGTTTTTCGCTAAAGTCAGCGGAGAAATAAATTTGCATGAATTTTTCCGCTAAATCTAGCGGGGTATGTGTTTTCCGCTAAATACAGCGACGATTTTTTCCACTAAATTTAGTGGGGAAATTTGTTCCGCTAAATTTAGCGGATATTTTTTTCTGATAAATTTAGCGGGTAAATTATTGCGATAAATTTAGAGTGAAAATTTTAGGCTAAATTTAATCGCGAAAAATTGTCCGCGAAATGTAGCGGGTTATGTTGCCCCGCCAACTTTAGCGGATAATTTTTTCACGCTACATTTAGCGAGAAAATTTTTCCGCCAACTTTAACGGCGAGACGTCCCAAAATGTAACGCCCGGTTACGCCAACGTCTACGGCGATGGCGACGCCGCTCAACCTGGAAACGGGTGCCTATGAGCTGTTCTCCAAAAACAATTAAGGAGGGAAATGGTATAGGTGATGAAAGCGTTTCAATATGCCGTGCACACATCGAAGACGACGTGAAGCATGGCGTCTAGGAGCTTAGTCTAGGACAATCTCTAAGACGACCCCTAGAACGACGTCAAGGAAAGCGTAAACCATGACCTCTTGGACGACCTTAAGGACGACGTTGAGTACAACCTCAAGGATGGCGTCTAGTACGAAGTTAAGGACGACTTCTAGGACGACCTCGTAAACGCCGTCTACAGACGACATCCGGGACGACGTCAAGAATAATGCCCTAGAAGACGACGTTAAGAACGACCTCATGGACGACCTCCAGGACGATTTCTAGGATAATCTGTATAGAGAACATGACAGCCGACGTCTAGGACGACCTCTTGGACGACCTCTGGGATGACCTTAAGAACAACCTCGGTGACTACCTCAATGACTACCTCTAGGACGACATCGAAGACGACGTCAAGAACGTCAGGTCACGTCAGCCTTAGCTACCGACGCTTACCAGTTTACGCGAACGGAGCTTGCACAACCGGCGCTCACGTGAACTTGATTCACGAGCTTGCACTTGAGCCACGGGCATGACGTGATATTTAGCAAGGTTGGTCCTCGTAGCACTAAATAACCTACGCTTCATATTAACGACAATTACCCATCATGTGGCTTAAAATTGTGATTGCCAATTATCTGAAGCTTTATATGAAATCACAGGAAACATTTTTTTGGTCTTCCACAACTGTTTAAACAGTTCGCGACAGCGCAAAGCAATAGTATATGAGCTTCCCAACACCGAATCTAATGCTGACAAAGTCGCACCTTCGAGTGATAACGACGGGCAGTTCCGTCTGCTTTGCACAAGCACCAAGATGACGGTGCCCACAAAATATAGGGGAACGGAGTGCCGATGATGATAATGAGGATGATGATGGTAATAATAAAAATAATAATATTAATTAATGATTTCTCGGGAGAGCTGTGGCACCGCATAAAACCAACAGCCCGTAACATAGAGGCGCACGGTGCCGCGTCTAGTGATGCTGATAGAGAACCGTGAATACCGAGAGAGTTTGGGCTTCTTAAGGGGATTTTGACAGCCTGGCAACCACGGCAGCGTAGTTTGACAACCGGGGTAACCGGAAGATGACTACTTCCATCCGCCATTTTTTAGCTCTGACTCATAGGAATTAAAGGCTCGTTCACACAGACCAGTTTTCTTCCGTTATGTTACGAAAAGTCACCTGGAAATCTGTGCTTCGAATTAAGCGTGGCTACCAATTCAAGGACATAGCCTGGCACTCGACATTCGAGACACGAATGTTCCGGTGAAAACGAGCTAGGACGGTGAGTTACCGTGGTAACCAATGACACAAGGCTCGTCGTAACGCAACGTGAGGAGTTGAGCTCGGTTCAACTTTTCACACAGCACCGTTTTTTTACGTTGCGTCTAAGTCACCGAAATATTCGTGTCTCGAATGTCGCGTGCCAGGCTATCTCACTTGAATTGGTAGCCACGCTTAATACGAAGCACAGATTTCCCTGTGACTTTTCGTAACGTAACGAAGAAAACGGGTCTGTATGAACGACCCTTAACTCTGTGCGATTTCTCGGGAATAAACAAGACAAAGACGTAACGCCATTTTTGTTATCGCGAAATCCGCGCCTTCTAGCGGGCAACAAGCTCAGCTCATTGGCCAAACCTCTCTCAGTATAAACGGCTATGTGCTGATTAAGATATGTTATGTGCGTTAAGTCTAAGAGCAGTCTTCACGGTGCTGGTCTTCGCGAGGCCGCCATGAGCTGTCTATTTCCAGCAGGCCAGTCTGCGAGCGCCTGGAGGGGGCTTCTCGCGTGTCCGACTTGCAGACGAGCCGGCCGAATTACGAATTACCGGCAACGCAGTCACTCTAGCTCCCCATGTGGGGGACTCCGGGGTTGGCGCAGGTGTTGGCCTAACGGCGGTCTTCTCCTATACATTCTACACATTAGCGTGGAGTGAAGCAGTAATTGGATGCAAGAACTGCGTAAGCGTTCATTTCCAACTCGGACCCATTTAGTCTGTTAGTAGCACACATTCGTCTTCAAAGCTTTTCGATGTATAGAATTTTGTCAAAGCGTCTATGTCGGTTGGCGCTTCGTTCTGAGTGGTTGCATCTTTTTCGCCATCGACACTGAAGGCGATTGAAAAGAACTGTACAATGAAGCGCACATTCTCTTTTACCGTTGACTTGCGAAAGTGACGGTGCTCCAGAACAAACTGCAGATCGCGGTTTTATTGCAGCCATTAGTACGGTAAAAGTTAAACTTCTATTTGCGCCACTAGATGGCACTGAATTCCGGAAAGGGTCTATTAGGACCTTAAAAAGACTGAAGAACCTTGTAAGCCAAACTTGACCTGCCCAATGTAACAAACAAAGGCGAAGGTTAGGCTTCACCGCTTGCACTTTTGCTCTCATTTGCCATCTTTGGGACTAAAATGTCAAACAAGTGCCAGAGTTTGGTTTCCCTTCTGGTTGTTAGTTTTTCATGTGATAGCCCTGGGCCTAAATTTAAAAAACAAGTTCAAGATTTAGGCGTCTTCATTGCTGGTACTTCGGTTCAAACGTGGAACCTTTGGCTCCAGTTTGGCACTTTACGAATTGTTTGGCAAGTAAGAAAGAAGTCATAGAAACACCGAAGTAAAATACTGAGGCACTGACGCCTTGAAGGAAAACCGTATTAGGCCAAAGCGTGGATCCAAGGATTGCCAAGCCTGTGCCAAAGAAGGCGTTTCTCTGGCGTATTACCTGTGTACTCTTCGGAAAGAGGTGACTACAACATAACGGTGAATACAATCAACTTGAGCTGTAAGTGAATTCTCCCGGTCTGGCTAAATTCCATTATACTCAATCTCCACTTCATGTTTTTTTCAAATGACTTGGGCGTTCATGTAGATGGTTCCGAAGAGCACTTCCCAAGGCAAGGTGGGGAAAGAAGAGCGCAAGTGTGCCATCAAACACAATCGTCTTTGTCAGTAGCAAATAAATCCATCGTATGCTAACAACTGCGTCAAGCTAAATGTTTGGCTCACATCAAAACTTTAGTTGTGTTAAGTGGAAGTAGTTCTCAATGTGTTTGACATTTACTGCTTTATCGCACCGTCAGAGAACGTCAGCGCACTTTCAGTTCGCCTTTTTTATTCACACCTGGTAAAGTGTGTTTACATTGCCGGCATTTCTGCTTAAACAGCCTGACATTTCGCGGATTTGTTATGTTGATAAACAGCATATTTATCTGAGTGAAAAAAGTCGAATAAGCATTCTCAGTCAAGCTGAGCGAAGAATGACGCCGGTTGATTGAATTCGGAGAATATACAAGCCTGATACCCTAAACACGAGTGTACGTTTTACCAAAAACACAGTTAGTATACAGGCGAGCCACTGGATGTTGATCATGTTGAACATTACCCTAGACTGTGGTTAAAAATCCGAAACTTAAAAAAGAAAAAGGACACAGAAAAAAATAAAAACGTTTCAAAAGCAACTACTGATTTATTTCCTCAAATCCTTATATAGTGACAAAACTTATCCGACCAGTGACGTCACAGCACCTCCCTTTTTTATAAACTTAACCCAACCTTTGTTATGCAGTTTGAACCCTAACATCTCGTTTGAACCCTAACACGGTCACCCCATTTCCGAACTGGGAACCTCGGTTCAGGAAGAATACAAACTCGACGATAAGCACTGCACCCTATCTAATCAGAGAGTGAACTTCCCCAGACTAGACTCTCTGCCACTTAAAGACCCTTAGAAATTCTACCCAAAAGGAAAACAAAAACGTACAACACGAAAAGACAGGAACAAAACTAAAACCAGGGAACTCTTTGGTAATTGTGTTTTCGTGTTGTATGTTTTTTTTAAGGCATAACTGCAAAGTATTTCTGGGGCCAAGGTACTAGTATAGGAAAGTTCAGTCTGTATTCAGAGAGAGTGCCGTGATATTTGATGAGTTTATATAAATGGAGAACCGAAGTTCTTAATTCGGAAATAAGGTGACAATACTAGAGTTCAAATAAAATGTTAGGATTCGAAATGCATAACAAAATGTAGGTGTGATGTGCAAGAAAGGATTCGCTGGGACGACGGAGGATGGATTTAAATTTGTAGATGCTGTAAACGACTTAATTTTCGCAAGGACTTAATTTTCGCGACCAGTTTGTTTCGTCCTCTTGTGTGTTTCTTTCGTTTTAAGTCAATTTGCGAATCGCCTACTATTCGTGAAAAATAGGTCCGGTGAACAATTCCGGTAAAATGTAAACACATCGGAATCTGCATAGAGATCCCACCGCATCGCGAAAATGAGAACCTGCGAATTATTCCAAAACTTCTGCTTTGACCTAAATCACGAGATATTGTGCCCACAAAGAATAAGTCGTTTAAAATATATAAGGATATGAGAAAATAAATTAGCAGCTCAGTTTGAGACGCTTGTTTTCCTGAGTTTCTTTTCCTTCTAATAAACTCAGACAAATAAACCTTTTAATATTTACAGGCAGTAATAATTTTTACATGCAATACACGAGGCAATGAGAAACATTTAAAGTCTACCGATAGGCGTTCGTCCCAACTTTCGTTCTTCTCGTCTTCTTCTACTGCGGTCGGAGAGCGCTGGCCGCCGTTCGGGAGGCTAGCCGGCGTCCGAGAGACGAGAGCCGGTCTTCGACCCAATTGAAGACACTGGATCCTGGGAAAGTAGCGCCATTGCCTTCCCTACCTGCTAGCCGGACACAAACGGATACTAACATACAGACGACCCAAACCTCGCAAAGCGATTGGCTAATCGGTCTGGTAAGAAAATTTTATTTGCAACAGTGGTGCCATGACTAGAACAAAACCAAAAACCGAAAACGCGCTATGTACAGTATATACAGGCTCTACAATCCACAAACCAAGTTAGCCAACCCCGCGCCTAAGGCGCGGGCTACGCGCCCGCTGCTCGGCAAAGCGCCCGTCCGCGCGATCACTCGCGCAAAGAGACACGATCCGGTGCCGCGCTCGCACGTCCCGTCCCTGCGACGCCTCAAAGAGAGGGCCGCATCGCGTGACGTTCCTCCTTTCTCCGCCTAACGCGGTCTAGATATGATCGACGTATTGAAATCGCAGTTCGATGCGAGAGTTGTGCACGTGGAGGTATCGGCAGGACCAGCGCCGCAGGAACTCCTGCTCTCCGAGAAGGAACAGTTGCGCCTCGAGGTGCGACACGAGCTCCCGCCGTAGCCTGAACAAGAGCGGCCAGAGCGCGCGCAACCTCCGTCCCTGTCCCACGGCGCAGCACCGGTTTCGCCACAGGACGTACTCGCTCGCGGCGAGCAGAAGGCACGCGAAGAGCCCCGAAGGACAGCGTCCGCGTAGGAGGTACAGTGCCACACCCAGCCCCCGGAAACTAGCGCGAACCACCCGCCAGAACGGGCGCGTCACCACACACTCCGACACAACGTGCACGTTCGTCTCTCGGGTCGTCGCAGTTCGGGCACTGATCGGTGCGACACACGCCCCACCGAAGTAGGCGGTCTCGTGTGGGAAGCACTCCCCAGCCGCGCTGCCACTCGAAGTCTCGCAGGTGTCCTGGAAGGTTGGAGGAGGTGAGGCGGACCCATGGGAACGAATCCGAGAGTCCGATCTGCACGGGAGTGAGCTGTGGTTCCAACAGGGTTTGGGCGAGGCGTGACGCTGGTGTTGTCGTGATGTCCAATTGTGGCGCCTGCTCCACGAGGCGGCGGTGCAATTGAAGCGCTTTCCAGTAAGCCGGGGGCGGTGTCTCAGCACAGGCACCCGACGGGCCGGTGAGGTCGACACCCAGGTCTCGGCGGGAGTGCCCCACGAAGTAGAGAGCGAGAGATCTGGCCGGGTTCTCAGCTTCGTGTAGGATCATGAGCATGGTCTTGAGCTGGAGTAGCGCGGGCGTGCCATCCACGCAGGGGAAGCCCCATCCTCCCTTCTCGCGCGGGAGGGAGAGCACTTGACGGGTGACGAGCTCGGTCTTCTCCATCCAGAAGAACCTGAACAGAGAACTTCGCACTTGTCTGATGAAGCTTCGCGGTGGTACCACCACCTGCGCTAGGTACCAGAGACGCCCGCAGAACACCGAGTGGGCCAGGTACCGGCGCTCGGCCATGGGGAGAGCGTAGTCGCGGGCACGATCCACACTTGCCGTGATGTCGCGCGCAAGGCGGGTCCACATCTCGGGCGAGATTCCCATCGCGTTGTACGTTACGCCCAGGATCTTCACCACGGCAGTCGCCGGGAGCGGGGAGGCTGGGTCTGGTGGGCAGTTGACCCACAACGCTTTGCTCTTTTGCTCGTTGAGGCGTGCGCCCGAGAGCGAGCCGTACGTCGTGAAGACCTGAAGCGCCGCGCCAAGGTCGTCAGCGTCGCGTAGGTACAGTGTGATGTCGTCGGCGTACGCAGTCGCCTTCACCTCGCCGCTGCCGGGGAGAGGGAGGCCGCGCACCAGGGAGCACCGGTCGATGTTGGTGAGGAACGGCTCGAGCGACAGGACGAAGAGGAGCGGCGAGAGTGGGCAGCCCTGGCGTACGCCTCGCGTGACGGGGAAGCTGGCCACCACGCTGCCGTCCACGCACAGATCACTCTTCATGCCAGCGTACAGGACCTCGAAGAGGCGGACACCCTCCGGGGGGAAACCGAAGGCGTCGAGCGTGGCGAAAAGGAAAGGGTGCTCAACCCGGTCGAACGCTTTCGCCTGGTCCAGGGAGGCGATCAAACCCCTGGCGCAGCGGGAGTTCGTGTAGTGAAGCACGTCTCTCGTGAGTGATGACAGTGTGTGGACGCTGCGGCCCACGACCGAACACGTCTGGCGCGTTGTTACAATGTCCGGGAGGATGTCGTGCAGCCGTTGTGCAAGCACCGAAGCGAGCAGCTTGTAACTTGCGTTGAGCAAAGTGATGGGTCGCCACGCCCCTGGGTCGCTGGGGTCTCCTCCCTCTTTGGGCAACAGGATTATCCTGCCCTGCCGGAAGGACTCCGGTAGGCGGAGCTCCGTGAAGAAGGTGCGGAGGACTGCACAGACATGCTCCCCCAGCACATCCCAGAATGTGCGGTAAAACTCGGTCGGGAATCCATCCGGGCCCGGCGCAGATCCAGTCTTCATTTTCAGGAGGGCGTTGTGAACCTCCTCTGCATTGGGAGGCTTGAACAGCTGATCGCCAGTGGTGGGTGGAACTTTGGGGAGGTCGTGCAAGAAAGGGTGCGTGGCCAGGGTCGCGCGGTCTATCGTTGACTCCGAAGTCGCCAGGGCCTCGAAGTGGGAGCTGAAGCTTGGGACAGAAGGTTGCCCAGGCGGAGGCGTCGATGGAGGAACTGGAAAGGGCGGGACTCGCCGCTCCTTCACCTGTGTGCGGTGTGTGTAGCGAAGCACTTCGGGGTGGAAGGAGGGTCCGCCCCTCCCCTGAAGAACTGTCGCTGCTGTCGTCGACGCCCGTAGTAGGCGTTGGTATCGGTCGAGGAGCTGCGACAGGTAGCCCCTCATAAGGGGAGTCCCAGCGCCCCCGCGACGTACGATGCGGATTCGCAGCGAGGTGTCGCGGAGCTCTTCCACTTGCCGCTGGCGCAGGGCACGGCCCTCCGCCACACACGCCACCCGCCAGGTTTCCAGAAGGTGGTCCCAGTTCGCTGGATCTGGCGTCACTCCAAGGAGAGACCGGCGCAAAACTTCTTTCAGGCGGTCGCGGCTCGTCGGGTCCCGCAGGACGCGGGAGTCCAAACGCCAGAAGCGTTGGTGCCCGGTCGAGGGAGCCAGACTGAGCTCCGCGAGCACTGGCCGGTGGTCTGAGACGTAACCGATGGCGGGTGGGAAGTCCACAGCCCCACAAGCTTGAACGGCTGAGGCCAGGGTCTCGGTGACGTAGACCCTGTCCAGGCGGCTGCTTGACCTACCACGTCGCCAGGTGTGCTCGAAAGTGGCGCCGTGGAGAAGGGTCCAGCAGTCCACCAAGTCGAAATGTCCAATCAGCCGTCTCAATTCGCGGGCGTTCCACGTACTGCGGCCGTACCCTGGTCCCCTGACGTCGCGCCGGGAGTCGACGACGCAGTTGAAATCGCCGAGTACCAGGCAGTGGCGCGCGTCGAGGAGGTGAACATCCAAGTTCTTGTAGAATGCCGTGGAGTGCGAGCGTTGTGCCGGGGCGTAAACACACACAATGCGAAAACGGGCGGCGTCCAGGAAAAAATCGAATGTGATGAATCGGCCATCGGGGTCAAAGCAGCACGAGCTTTGCCGCATGAGCGCGCGATTAAAAATAATAATTCCTACCCCCGAGAACCGGGTAGTAGCAAAAGAGAAAAAACAATCCACTGCATAACGTTGCTTGAAGAGGGTGACGTCGCGTTGCCTAACGAAATTTGTCTCCTGGAGAAAGAGGAGGTCGCAACCGACGGTCCGGGCAAGCTGGAGAACCTCAACCTGTTTGGTCGCACTGCGGAACCCCTGGACATTCAGGGTGAGGACCCGTAGCCGTGCGAAGAGGAGGAAAAGAAGTCACCGGCTCTTCGTTAATCCGAGGGTGTTTCGGACGATGGCTGGCTGCTGGGGCTTCCAGTGGGCGAAGAGAAGTCGTTCCGTAAGCGCTTAAGGCGAGCTGCGGCGGATGGGATGCCTTGCGGGGTCGCGAACTCGTCGCTGCTGGAAAGGACACGCTTCCCCTCCTCAGCACCGCCATGACGGCTGCGACTGCGGCTGCGAAGTCTCCGCGGTTCCAGGCTTGCGTTGCGGCGTCGTTCTCGGAAACGCGGTCTTGAGCGGGTTTCCACTTCCTCGGCGGCATTCCCGGCGGTCTCGTTGATGACGAGGCGCTCCTCGTCCGAGCCCTCCGTGAGGTCGCTCCAGTTGAGGCTCGGGCTGGACTGAAATTCCGGCGCAGTCGGGGACTCGAGTTGTACCGGCGCTTCCTCGGAGCGGGAGCTCGTGGGGAGTGGAACGCTGGTCTCAGCGTCGTTTAAAGTTGTGGTTGCCGGCGCGTTCGAAAGCATGGCTGCTGGCGCGTTCGAATCTTCACCTGTGGCCATGGAGGTAGCCGGCTCGGGCTGGGGTGTCGTCGAATCGAGCTCAGGCGAGGTTGTCTCGGTGGACTCGGACGGGGAGGGCACGGTAGACTCGGTAGGGCCGACGGCGGGTGTCGGAGCGGGTGCGTTCGACGCTGCAGGTGAAGGGGTAGCAGGGGGTCCATCCCGAGGGGTCGATGCCAGGGCCGGGAACTCGTTCAGGCTTTGGCCGGCCACAGATGAGTAGGTGCGACGTTGGGTGCAGTCCACCGTCGCGTGGGCCGCCCCGCAACGTCCGCAACCGGCCGCGCATCCGGCGGAGTCGTGGCCGAAAGCGGCGCAGCGGGTGCAGTAGGGCACATTGCAGGCCGCCTTGATGTGGCCCTCCCGCTGGCACCGTCGGCATACGCGTCGGAGGCCGCGGTAGTCAAAGGTTGCCCGATGGCCGGAGACGCGGAGGAAATTCGGAACAGGCGTCGACTCTTTCATCTCCATGCGTATGTAGCGCGTGCCCGTCCGCAGGGTGGGGTGGTCTTGATACACTCCAAAGCGGATGTCCAGGACCTTCCCGTAAGGCGCGAGGGCAGCGGCGAGTGCTTCGCTCTTCACGTAGACCGGCAAGAAGAGGCACGTAATGGCGGTTACTTGCGGTCCGACGGGGACGATTGGAACGAGGGTTCCACCGATGCTCAGGGCGCCGGCGTTGACGATGCGGCTCATGGCCGACGACGAGGTGACGGACAATTGGAAGTTGCTTGCTCCCAGGTGTTGTACAGAAAACAATTCGGCAGTGCCGACAATGCCCGTGGCCGCGTCGAAGATGGAATCCACAGACGCGCCCGGCGGGCAGGAGACATCGAAGGTCAGAGCCTTCGTTGGCTGGGGAGGGACGCTGGGTGCATGACGCACCTGAAGCAACCCCGGCCAGAGACGACCGGTCGGGGTTGTAGACGAAAAGAACGTTGGACCGAGTACAGATAGATGTCTGGTTAGAAAATTTTATTTACAACAGTGGTGTCATGCCTAGAACAAAACCAAAAACCGAAAACGCGCTATGTACAGTATATACAGGCTCTACAATTCACAAACCAAGTTAGCCAACCCCGCGCCTAAGGCGCGGGCACGCGCCCACTGCCCGGCAAAGCGCCCGTCCGCGCGATCACTCGCGCAATGAGACACGATCCGGTACCGCGCTCGCACGCCCCGTCCCTGTGACGCCTCAAAGAGAGGGCCGCATCGCGTGACGTTCTTTCTTTCTACGCTTAACGCGGTCTAGATATGATCGACGTATTGAAATCGCAGTTCGATGCGAGAGTTGTGCACGTGGAGGTATCGGCAGGACCAGCGCCGCAGGAACTCCTGCTCTCCGAGAAGGAACAGTTGCGCCTCGAGGTGCGACACGAGCTCCCGCCGTAGCCTGAACAAGAGCGGCCAGAGCGCGCGCAACCTCCGTCCCTGTCCCACGGCGCTGCACCGGTTTTGCCACAGGACGTACTCGCTCGCGGCGAGCAGAAGGCACGCGAAGAGCCCCGAAGGACAGCGTCCGCGTAGGAGGTACAGTGCCACACCCAGCCCCCGGAAACTAGCGCGAACCACCCGCCAGAACGGGCGCGTCACCACACACTCCGACACAACGTGCACGTTCGTCTCTCGGGTGTCGCAGTTCGGGCACTTATCGGTGCGACACACGCCCCACCGAAGTAGGCGGTCTCGTGTGGGAAGCACTCCCCAGCCGCGCTGCCACTCGAAGTCTCGCAGGTGTCCTGGAAGGTTGGAGGAGGTGAGGCGAACCCATGGGAACGAATCCGAGAGTCCGATCTGCACGGGAGTGAGCTGTGGTTCCAACAGGGTTTGGGCGAGGCGTGACGCTGGTGTTGTCGTGATGTCCGATTGTGGCGCCTGCTCCACTAGGCGGCGGTGCAATTGAAGCGCTTTCCAGTAAGCCGGGGGCGGTGTCTCAGCACAGGCACCCGACGGGCCGGTGAGGTCGACGCCCAGGTCTCGGCGGGAGTGCCCCACGAAGTAGAGAGCGAGAGATCTGGCCGGGTTCTCAGCTTCGTGCAGGATCATGAGCATGGTCTTGAGCTGGAGTATCGCGGCCGTGCCATCCACGCAGGGGAAGCCCCATCCTCCTTTCTCGCGCGGGAGGGAGAGCACTTGACGGGTGACGAGTTCGGTTTTTTCCGCCCAGAAGAACCTGAACAGAGAACTTCGCACTTGGCTGATGAAGCTTCGCGGTGGTACCACCACCTGCGCTAGGTACCAGAGGCGCCCGCAGAAGACCGAGTGGGCCAGGTACCGGCGCTCGGCCATGGGGAGAGCGTAGTCGCGGGCACGATCCACACTTGCCGTGATGTCGCGCGCAAGGCGGGTCCACATCTCGGGCGAGGTTCCCATCGCGTTGTACGTTACGCCCAGGATCTTCACCACGGCAGTCGCCGGGAGCGGGGAGGCTGGGTCTGGTGGGCAGTTGACCCACAACGCTTTGCTCTTTTGCTCGTTGAGGCGTGCGCCCGAGAGCGAGCCGTACGTCGTGAAGACCTGAAGCGCCGCGCCAAGGTCGTCAGCGTCGCGTAGGTACAGTGTGATGTCGTCGGCGTACGCAGTCGCCTTCACCTCGCCGCTGCCGGGGAGAGGAGGCCGCGCACCAGGGAGCACCGGTCGATGTTGGTGAGGAACGGCTCGAGCGACAGGACGAAGAGGAGCGGCGAGAGTGGGCAGCCCTGGCGTACGCCTCGCGTGACGGGGAAGCTGGCCACCACGCTGCCGTCCACGCACAGATCACTCTTCATGCCAGCGTACAGGACCTCGAAGAGGCGGACACCCTCTGGGGGAAACCGAAGGCGTCGAGCGTGGCGAAAAGGAAAGGGTGCTCAACCCGGTCGAACGCTTTCGCCTGGTCCAGGGAGGCGATCAAACCCCTGGCGCAGCGGGAGTTCGTGTAGTGAAGCACGTCTCTCGTGAGTGATGACAGTGTGTGGACGCTGCGGCCCACGACCGAACACGTCTGGCGCGTTGTTACAATGTCCGGGAGGATGTCGTGCAGCCGTTGTGCAAGCACCGAAGCGAGCAGCTTGTAACTTGCGTTGAGCAAAGTGATGGGTCGCCACGCCCCTGGGTCGCTGGGGTCTCCTCCCTCTTTGGGCAACAGGATTATCCTGCCCTGCCGGAAGGACTCCGGCAGGCGGAGCTCCGTGAAGAAGGTGCGGAGGACTGCACAGACATGCTCCCCCAGCACATCCCAGAATGTGCGGTAAAACTCGGTCGGGAATCCATCCGGGCCCGGCGCAGATCCAGTCTTCATTTTCAGGAGGGCGTTGTGAACCTCCTCTGCATTGGGAGGCTTGAACAACTGATCGCCAGTGGTGGGTGGAACTTTGGGGAGGTCGTGCAAGAAAGGGTGCGTGGCCAGGGTCGCGCGGTCTATCGTTGACTCCGAAGTCGCCAGGGCCTCGAAGTGGGAGCTGAAGCTTGGGACAGAAGGTTGCCCAGGCGGAGGCGTCGATGGAGGAACTGGAAAGGGCGGGACTCGCCGCTCCTTCACCTGTGTGCGGTGTGTGTAGCGAAGCACTTCGGGGTGGAAGGAGGGTCCGCCCCTCCCCTGAAGAACTGTCGCTGCTGTCGTCGACGCCCGTAGTAGGCGTTGGTATCGGTCGAGGAGCTGCGACAGGTAGCCCCTCATCAGGGGAGTCCCAGCGCCCCCGCGACGTACGATGCGGATTCGCAGCGAGGTGTCGCGGAGCTCTTCCACTTGCCGCTGGCGCAGGGCACGGCCCTCCGCCACACACGCCACCCGCCAGGTTTCCAGAAGGTGGTCCCAGTTCGCTGGATCTGGCGTCACTCCAAGGAGAGACCGGCGCAAAACTTCTTTCAGGCGGTCGCGGCTCGTCGGGTCCCGCAGGACGCGGGAGTCCAAACGCCAGAAGCGTTGGTGCCCGGTCGAGGGAGCCAGACTGAGCTCCGCGAGCACTGGCCGGTGGTCTGAGACGTAACCGATGGCGGGTGGGAAGTCCACAGCCCCACAAGCTTGAACGGCTGAGGCCAGGGTCTCGGTGACGTAGACCTCTGTCCAGGCGGCTGCTTGACCTACCACGTTGCCAGGTGTGCTCGAAAGTGGCGCCGTGGAGAAGGGTCCAACAGTCCACCAAGTCGAAATGTCCAATCAGCCGTCTCAATTCGCGGGCGTTCCACGTACTGCGGCCGTACCCTGGTCCCCTGACGTCGCGCCGGGAGTCGACGACGCAGTTGAAATCGCCGAGTACCAGGCAGTGGCGCGCGTCGAGGAGGTGAACATCCAAGTTCTTGTAGAATGCCGTGGAGTGCGAGCGTTGTGCCGGGGCGTAA